>LOEQ01003871.1:299187-326764 GCA_001685075.1 Bramus lutescens
CCCCCATTGCCATAGTAACAGGGAGGTGGGTCACAAATAACTGGGTCTGGCTTTCTGCCTGGGGCTGGCCCCAGGGGTTGTCCTTTGCAAACACATGCCCCTTTCACGCAGCGTCTCAGGGTTGGCCAGGAGGGCCGGTTTTCTCTGCTTCCCCCTCTGGTCCCTCCCATTTCCTGGCTCCGCCTGTCTGAGTCCCAGCCGGACTTGTGCCTGGAGTCCAGTCATCCTCGCTAGGATTTTTCTCTCTCTCTCTCTCTCTCTCTCTCTCTCTCAGAGAGGAGAGAGAGAGAAAGATCCAACCCTCTGCAGTCTGCACATTTGCCTGGAAGCCTAGGAACCCCGTGGGAGGCAGGAGCCTGAGGGGGTGCAGTTCACATCATCCTGAGTCTCAAGGTGGGGGACTCTTCAGAGATGCTCCGAGGCATGTACCTCACTCGCAATGGGAACCTACAGAGGCGGCATACCATGAAGGAGTAGGTGCCCCTCACTCCAGTTTGCAGCCTACTGCACCCCAAGTTTGCAGAGATTATGTGTGCCAAACTGATCAGCCCTCTTCTCTGTTTCTGCCCCCAGAGCCAAGGACATGAAGAATAAGCTGGCTATCTTCAGGAGGCGGAATGAATCTCCGGGGGCCCAGCCAGCCAGCAAGACAGACAAGACAACGAAGTCCTTCAAGTAGGTACCCTCTGCCATTCTGGGACTCTGGTGATCACTGACTTTTAAAGAAAAGGATTGGACAGTGGGTTTGGGGAAGAGGCTTTGTTCAATGGATCCTACTATAAGGTGAGGGAAACTGTTGTTTTGGGGAGCCTGGACCCAGCAAACAACCCCTTATAGAAACTGCTGTTCTGGGAAGAAGGCCAGGCAGAGGTTGTAGGAGCTGGAAGTAGAGTTAGCTTCCCAGCCAGAGGTCCTTATGCATTCCTACCCTCACCCCTCAGGCCTACCTCAGAGGAAGCCCTCAAATGGAGTGAGTCCCTGGAGAAACTGCTGCTTCACAAATGTGAGTAGGGTCAGCCACTCTGCCTCCCTTTTGCCTTCTTATCACCCCGCCCTCTTCCCATAACTCAGCCTAGATAGTGCCACCCAGAAATGCCTTCAATGTCTCCTGGTCCCAGTCAGGTGTCACTCTTGTTAGACAACAGCAGGGCACACACTAGGGCCCTTAGTTTGGCCTTTGGGTTGGCTCCTGCCAGCCTCTCCCCGCCCATGGGAACTGGCCCTGCCTGCCAGAGGCTATTGGGACCTGTGTGCTCAGACCATTTTCTCAGAATAAGGGCAAACATTTTCATGTACTGAGGGTTCACACTGGGCCAAGCGTGCCTGCCACCTCTGGGGCAGGATCCCTCTGGATCTCCCATGGCTTCAGGAGATGGTTTGGTTATCCTTATTTTACAGAGGCAGACCCTGAGGCATAGATAGGGGTAAATCAGCCAAGGCTCCAAACAAGACATTCACAGGGCTAGGACCATGTACAAGTGCTCTGTTGTTCTCCAGGGGTGGGTACTCTTGCTAAGTTCCCAGCATGTCCACTCTCAAGGTTCTTGGAGGGGCACAGTGTGGGGAGGCTCTAAGGGCAGGCAAAGTTGGCTGTGCCTCTCACTTTGGTCTGGTCTTCTCCTCACAGATGGCTTAGAAGTGTTCCAGGCCTTTCTTCGCACTGAGTTTAGTGAGGAGAACCTGGAGTTCTGGCTAGCTTGCGAGGACTTCAAGAAGGTCAAATCACAGTCCAAGATGGCGGCCAAAGCCAAGAAGATCTTTGCCGAATTCATTGCGATACAGGCTTGCAAGGAGGTAAGACTTTAGGCTGTGACCTTGGGTCTTCAGTCCCCCTGCCCAAGAGCCTTTCTGCTGCTAGGAGGCAGCCAGCAGCTCAGGAAGGGAGGAGGCCTGAGGGACCTTTAGTGTCTAGTCTGCAGGTGGACTAGGGAACAGGATGGTAGCTATAGCAGAAATGGCCAGGCTTGGCACTGCTGTGTGCCAGGCATATGCTGGGCTCTTTATGTATGAATGCCTGTGTTTAGTTTTATGATGGCCTTTCAAGCAACTCTGAATATTATCCTCATTTTAAAAACGCAGAGTCTGGGCTGGGGTAACAGCTCAATTGGTCAAGTGCTTGCCTCGAAAGCATAAAGGTCCAAATGGGACCTGCAGAACCCATACGACAAACAACCAGGTATTGTCAGGAGCAGACAGGATGGCTTTCTGGCTGACAGTGAACGCCAGTTCAATGAGAGATCCCATCTCCCCCAAGGAAAGGTGGATGACATCTGAGGTACCACCACATGAAGCACTTACAAGCATGCACATAAACACCCAGAGTCACACACAAAGTGAAGAGGGTCTTAGAGAGCCTGCCGAGACCTTGTTCCCACCAAGTGCCCGCTGTGTGTAAGCACTCAGGTGTGGTCCTCACAGGTCTGAGGAAAGCACCATCTAGTCTGCATATAGAAAAACTGAGGAACAACATCCCTGAGTGCTCATCTCCAGGCTGCTAGCCCATGAATCTCAGCAGCCTGACTCTAGGCATGGGGTTTTTAGGCCTCATAAATTCTGCCACCCAGCAGCACTTGACTGAACCAGGTCTTGGGTCCCTTTGTAATGTCATTGGTATAGAAGAGGCTGCAATGGCCCCACTGTTTCTCTGGTACTTGACCTCCAGACGAGCAGCCCTGACCATGTCCCTCTGTGACTCCTCAGGTAAACCTGGACTCATACACACGGGAACACACCAAAGACAACTTGCAGAGTGTCACCCGAGGTTGCTTTGACCTGGCGCAAAAGCGCATCTTTGGGCTCATGGAAAAGGACTCATACCCTCGCTTCCTCCGCTCTGACCTCTACCTGGATCTCATTAACCAGAAGAAGATGAGTCCCCTACTCTAGGGACCACTAGTATCCAGCTCAGTGTTCACACCAAGTGGAGCGGGCTCCCTGCCCACCCGCGTCCCTCCCCTGTGACGGAGGGGGCAAGTGAGCCCCCAGAGGCTGTGTCTCGAGACAGACAGATGGACATTTGGATTCGAGGCCTGGACTGAGAGAGACCCAGGCCCCTACAGGAGTAGGAGGACAGGCCACATCAGGTCCTTAATGCCCTGGTACGAGGGGACCAAGGGCCCTGGCAGGTCAGGGGCCCTGGCGGAACCAGATCAGGAACTGTGGCTCTATGCTTTGGAGATCTGGAGACCTCACACTGACCAAGTTCCTTAGAGAACTGGCTGTGCGGGAGGGGGACAGGAGGCCCAGGCCTGGGCTCTGGGGCCATCCTGGGGGCTGTTGGGGCTCACAGCTCAGATCCTCCCCAACTGAATTTTATTTATTTAAACCATAGTTGGATGCTTGGCACATGACCTGTAATAGGAGACCCTCTCCCTGTCGGTTTCCTTAACTTACAAGTGCAATATCTTAACCAATGCCTTTTTAATGCCACCTGTAGGGGTGGCCTTCATCCTACAGTTTCAGGGCATCTGCTGGTCCCAGAAACCAGTGGTGGCAGCTGGGCCTTCTAGATTGAAAAGGCCTTGGGGGGATGCTGCAGAAATCTGGCACCCCCTATGTGGGTGTCCCTCAAGAGATCTGGGAAGGCATAGTGCCCTCTGGCCACAGAGTAACGAGTGCTGGAACAAATAAATGGCCTGTGTTATTCTCATTCTTGGTCTTCTCTGTGTGTTCCTGGTCTGGAGACTTCATGGTGGCTGGGCTGGGAGGCCTGTTATCCCAACAGCTCCTTCTTTCTTGCTACCATCTGTTGACCTCCCTGAGGACAGAGACACTACTTCACTGGGCAGGGTTGCTTCCTCTGGTGGGCCACATGCCTCTGGGGATCTTGACATCTTTCCTTGCCTTTTCCAGATGAGGACAGTGAAACAGTGACTTGGGTAAGGTCCTTAGGCAGGAGGTAACAGAGACAGTCTAACCTAGTGAAGCCTGATTGGCTCTGGATGGCAGCTCAGCAGGGTGCCTAGCTGCCTATGCGGCCTAATCCATCCATCTTGCCCTGCCACACCCATACCCTGCAATATTAATGGAACTGTCAGGTGCCTTGGGATGGATTAGAGAGAGGTGAATAGGGCCAAAGTCTCAGTTGGGGTGGCAGCAGGCTCACAGTCGTCTCTAACAGAAGGAAGAGCTGAAAAGGTACAGGAAGCAGGACTCCAGAGTTCCTCTGAGGGCTTGGGTGGGTCTCTTCCTTTGTGTCTTGTGTAAAAAGATACAAATGTAGAAAAAGCCTGCTAGAAAGGAATACTGGAGCATAGTATACTCTTGCCTAGACAGGGGCAGCAGAGGGCCCGGCACTGGAGCCAAGGTGATACCCAGGCAGGCCCTGAAGCCTACACATACAACTTCATGAGGCATGAGACTAACTCTGGTGGGAGACTCAGATGAATCTCGATAGAACTGGCGTATGAAAATCTGGACAAAATCCCCTAGATCCTTTTCTTGCCTGGAGTCCTGGGCTCAGGTCTGTCCAGCAGAGAGAGAGCTGGAGATGCAGATGACACGGGCCTGGCTGTCATTCTCTTCTCTGCCGTGCACAGGGAGGGGATCAGAATTGGTAATCTCCATCAGGAAGCTTGGGATCTGAGCCATATGGGATGCCTGGGCAGGCATGTGTTTGAGAGAGCCCATGGTCCTACTCCCGTTGGCAGGAGTGTGTGAGCCAAGCACCTGACTTAGACTCCCCTGCAAAGGCTACACCTCGGGCCTGTCTTGGAAAGATCTTTGGGACACTAAGGTAGTCTTCCCCTTTAGATGCTATTCGAATCAGGTATGGTTATCCTGTCTCTGAAGGCTGCGTGGGTGGTGGATGATACAGTCCCAGGTTTGAAGCCTGCTGTTGGTATTGTCTCACTCTGTGATGCTGGCCTGTCGCTATGGGGCTCTGATTCAAGCAGGGAAGATGCCGTGGGTGACTTAGGTCTGGGGTGGAGGCCCAGTGAACCACTGCATGTGAAGGATTGGCCCTGGACCATGTGTGGAACAGGAACCCCATACATGTTAGTAGACACGTTGCTCCTCCTGGAGAGTGCTGGGTCTTCTTTCCCAGGCCCTGGCAGTGGGCCTAGGAAGGGAGACTGTGAAAGCCTTTCCCACCATGGAGCCTCACTATGGCCGACTACTTGAGAAGTTTCTAGCTGACAGTAAGGATATTTCTCAGGCTTTCTCCAGCCTGAGTTGGAGGACCTGACACCCGAGGACTCCAAAGCCACTTCTTGTTCCTCCAAATGAGTCAAAGCAGAGCTAGGTCAGAGCTTAGGACCCCAATGTCCTCCCTTGGCCTGGCTCCTCTGTGTCATCTTGTGCTTGGAAAAGCCCCTGGCTAAACACAGATTCACCATCTTCTTTCGTCGGATTCAAGGCATACAGCCACGAGCCAGACCCTTCACCTTCCAAACTCAAGTTGCCATGGAAACCAAAGTCCAGGAGAACAAAGTCAGGCAGATGGAATTCCCATTTCAGAAGGCCAATTGCCTGCTTTCCATGACTCATGTGTGCCCTGGTGCCTTTGGCATTGTGCAGCAGCTGGAGGCCGCTAGGTTCTCCTGTCCTGGCCCCACAGGGACTTCCCAGCAGGTGTCTGTGGGTGTCTGGGCAGACCCTCCTACCTCGTTCATCTTTATTGCCCTCACCTGTTTAGGACCAGTTCCTTGTTCAGCAGTCTGGGCCGGGCAATTTGAATCTCATTCTGGGAAGACAGTTTTTGCACATCCTCTGACACAGCCAGGAAGACAGAGGTAAGCCAAGGCCCTCGCTCAGTGAGGGCATGGAGTCAGCCTCTCTCCATCCCTAGCTCTGCTTCCTCCTAGTCCTGTCCTGGGAATCCTTTGGTTGTGTCCCAAGGCACACAACCAATGGGGTCACTGATTGGTGGTCGTGGCATGGGTATGTGTCCTTAAACATAGCTGTTATTGGCAATAGTATTTGGGATCTAACTAGACCTGAGAGAATGAGGAGCTTTTCTTCTCAGGCCCCTGATCCTTGTGTAGCTGGAAGACACAGCCAACATGTCCCCAGGAGTAATTCAGAGACAGCCTGTTCCTTGCGTGGCTGCCCAGCCTTGACCTCAGCTCAAAGGGTGAGTGGGGAGGGCACAGCAGTTGCCACTCTACTGGGTGCCTATGCCAGCTCAGTGGCTGAGTCAAAGCCCTCTTGCTCAGGCTGGTATGTAAGCAACATATTTTCCTGTCCTATCCTGGCCTGGGACATCCAGGGTCCCTAAGCTCTTCCAACCTGCAAGAAACCAGCCGGCCCAAGCTGCCATCCAATGTTGGGGCCTTTCCTGGGTTTCTGCTTGCATTTCTTCCCTGACAGGAACTTCATTATTTCCTGATGTGGTGTGGGAGGGCCTGAGAGCTTCTGTCCATCTGATGTCAGGATCCTGAAGCAGATCATTGGTAGCCTGTGAGGGACTCTACTCAGAGACTCTGGCTCTAAGCTTCTCTGAAATATCTCTCTGTCCCTTATCCCCATCCAGCTCTCAGGCTCCAACACCATGGCCTCAGGCCTGTTTCTGCCTAGAATTCTGGACCCTTTCTTAAGCCACTGAAGACTCTGAGCTCAGAGACACACCCTGTTTGCTGTATTTTGCTTACAGTTGACAACATCTGCAGAACATCTGGCTTTACCTCTCCTTGATTGAGCTAGGCAGGAAGAAGAGGTTCCCAAACCTCCTGCCACATTAGTACCCTGGTGTCAGGGACTTGTGAAGAAAAGCTGTGGGGCTGTTTCAGGCCAGTTCAAAGAGAGGATATAGTCAGTGAGGGATGGAAGGCCAGGTTGCAGATGAGAATAGTTCCCTCTACTCAAGGTATGCGTTGGACATGGTGTGGTCCAGGCCCCATCCCCACCCATCCTCATAGCAGCCTGAGGCAGGAGCTAAGGAAGTGAAGGTTCTTGGGAATGCAGGTGAGCATCTTGCTGCTGGCAGTACTGGGACCTTAGTCCCTAATCCCCAAACCCCACCTCACACAGAGCGGGGTGGGGGACAATACTGGGACCTTAGTCCCTAATCCCCAAACCCCATCTCACACAGAGGGGGGGTAGAGGGCAGTACTGGGACCTTAGTCCCTAATCCCCAAACCCCACCTCACACAGAGCGGGGTGGGGGGCAGAAAAGACCTTGGTGAGGCAGCTCAGTCTGCAGTCCTCTGAAAGACATGGAGAAAATGGAGCAGGGCCACAGAGGCACCAAGACTCTGGGCTTGGTCTGGGCCTAGTGTTTGCTTTTCCTCCCTAGAGTTTGGTGCATTCCAGGCCAGGACCAAAGTGGCTAAGAACAGGACCTCTGGTTGAACCAGGTTCCTGTACTTCTGTGCTGTGTGACCTTGGATAAGTCACATCACCTCTCTGAGCCCCTGCTCCTCCGATTATGAAAAGAGCGTGACAATAGGTCTTGGCAGCATGAGAGCAGGTGTGAGCTTCCGTGCAGACTGGCTGCCTGCCTTCCATCCCACAGGCTCTGGGTCGATTTCTGCTCAGGGCCTTTGGATACATGGCTTCCCTGCCTGGATATGCCTCCCCCTGCTCCTTAGTGTGGTACTCATGATCACACAGCTGATGTGGGCGGAGGCTTAGCTTGCCGGGCTTTTCTGTCAGCTGTAAGTGTCATGGAGCCAAACCCAGAGCCTGGCCGTGGCAGCTCACCTAGTTAGTGGTATAGACTTGGGCGAGTTGCTTCCCTCTCCTGGCCTCAGTTTATCTTTTAGTACGTGGGGATGGTGCTGACCTGGCATCACAACAAGGTACTGGGGAAGTGCTGGCAACTATGAACAAAATCTCTAACTTCTCAGTAGGAAAAGGACTCAGGAAGTAGAGGCAGGGAGGGTCAGGAGTTCAAGGCCAGTCTTGGCTACCTAGCAATTTCTAGGTTAGACTAGACTACATGAAACCTTGTCAAAAATAAGCAAGTAAAAGCAACTCCAAACCCCCAAACCAAACAAAACATGAGGCACAGAGTTCATCTTGCCCTTGGGGACACAGGAAAAAGGAGTAGGGCATGCTGGCTCCAGGACCTGTGCTTTGAGTTCAAGGCTGTATTTCATCCTTCAGACCCTACTTCTCTTCCCAAAGCTTTCCTGGGCAATAATATCCACGAGAGACCTTGTGTCTGCTCACAGAATGCCTGGTATCTCCTTCCTCACCTGTCACAGGCTGTAACTGCCTGTCCCTATGGGTTCCTTTTGTCACTGGCTCTCCCTTTCAACAGTAAAATCTTTGGGGATGGGGTCCTCCTCTGTCTCACTCCTCATTGCATCCCTAGTCTTATCACAGGGTCTGTCATGTGACCAGTGCTTAGCTGGTGCCTGTTTAATGTCTGGGCACAGGGCTCAGTATGTGGACTGAGGACAGGGTCAAGCTAAGAAGCCACCACGGGAGATAGTTTGTCTTGAAAGATAGGAGCCCGAGTGTAGAAGTCATGTAAAAAGTTGAGTATAGCATGCATGCTTGTCACCCCAGCACTGGGGAGGCAGAGGTAGGCAGATCCCAGGGACTCACTGGCCAGTTTCGGTCAGTGAGAGACTGTCTCAGAAAACAGGGCCATCCACACTTACGGAGTGTCACCTGGGGTTGACCCTGGCCTCCACTTGTCCACACTCTGCAAATAGAGCTTGAGTTCTACTGTGAGTTACAGAAACAGACACAAAAGAGACACCCATAGCCCAGGACTGGCATGGTGATCCTGAAGACCTTCTGTTTGCTGCTGTAGCTCCTAAAAACGCAGCTTCTGCCCACAGTCAAAATGGGGATCCAGCCATCGGGGAGAAGTGAGGGGCTCAGGAACATGGGCAAAAGGTGCCCCAGATTGTCACATGGCCACAATGAGTTAGAAGGGAGTCTGGAAATGTGGACTTAGTTTAGAAAGCAATAAGGCCAGTTTAAAACACAACAACAAACAAAGAAAGAAATAAAAAACAGACATTTTATTACTCTGGGACTCTGAAGTAGTCTGAGGGTAGAACAGATATTGAGGGACAAGCAGCCGTCTGTCACCCGCCAATGGCAGTCGCCCATTCATTTCAGACTGGAAACAAGTGCACGTTTATCAGTCAGCTACCGAACAACAGTGCTGCACACAGCTGCCCAAGCTCCGTGTTCAACAAGCCACCATTTCTTCTCCACGTGCTCCGCGGGTAGCTGCGCCGATGGTTCCCAGAGGAGCTGGGTGGCTGGGCATAGAGCTGCTGCTACGATCCGTCGTCCCGGGACAATTCCTACTGCAGTGAAAGCAAGGTTTTACTTTAAATTTTAAGTTCTGAAATAATTATATATTCACAGAAACTTACAAAAATAGTACAGAGAAGTCACATGTACCCTTACTCTACGATCCCCATAACTACATCTTTCATGATTATAGACCAGTATCGAAAATGGAAACTGACATTGTATAGTATGTGTGTGGAGTTTGATGCCGGTTTGCACCAGTGTAGATCTGTGTAACCACTACCACAATGAAGACACAATGGCACAACAACAAGATGCTTGTTACCACAAAGAGCTCCCTCAGTGCCGTCTACAGTGTACACTCCCCCCATCTCGCTAGCAACCACTAATTTGTGTTCTGTCTGTATAATTCTGTCATTTCAGGAAGGTTACATAAATGGAATCTTGTAAACATTACAGTGTGTAACATTTAAGGTCCTTTTTTTCCCATTCAGTATAACATCTTTGAGATGTATCTAACCTGTTGCATGTAGCAATTAATTGGATCTTCTTGTCGCTGAATAGTAGTTCACTTGTGGATGTACCGCAGTTTGCTACTCACCTTTTGAAGGACACTTTGACTATTCTTAGCATTTGGCTATTCTATTTAAAGCCACTACAAGAAGTCATGTGGAGTTCTATGTGATTGTCACTTCCCATTTCTCTAGGCAGATGACCAGAAAGGCAATTTTGGGTCCTGTGGTCAGTGCAGGTTTGGATTGCCTTGGCTTTGTCTTCCGTGTTCTGGCAGCTGTGAGGCAGCACCATGTGAGTCTCAGTGCACATTTTCCTAAGGACTAAGTAGCGGCTCTGTGCACAGCTTAAAACACTCACCTGCCATTTGCACACCCTCATTGCTGAAATGCCTTTTGCCCTTTTCTAATCAGATTGTTTACTTTGGGATTTTGAATTTTGACTGTATTTTATTATTTTAATCTTATATTTTAAAGGCAGAGTACAAAATAATAAATTTCATTATGGCATCTTCTTGAATATGTATCATTGCATTTTGTTCATATTCCACCCCCTTCTCTTGTACCCCCTTCTGTGAGAGTACTTTGCATGTGCTATGCATGTGCTATGTATGTACTTTGCATTGCTATGCATGTACTTTGCATGTGCTATCCATGTTCTTTTTGAATATGGCACTGGCAAGTAATCTCAGTTCACAGCTGCCTGCTTCGTTCTTCTAACCCTAGCCTTTGCAAAAGCTGTTAGTTTTCATAGGACCCAATGTATCATTTTTTAAAAAATGAATTGTGATCCTAGTGTTAGATCTAAGAACTTTTCTCTGAATGCACAGCTCCAAAATGTTCTCTAATGTTTTCTTCTAAAACTTTAAGAGTTTAAAAATTATTTTTGAAGTATGAGTGTGTGCGTGGGGGGGAGTTTGTGTGTGTGCACGCGAGAGTGTGTGTGTGATTATGTGTGGGAGTGTGTGTGGGAGTGTGTGTGCGAGATTGTGTGTGTGAATGTGTGTGTGAATGTGTGTGGGAGTGTGAATGTGCGGGTGTGTGTGTGATTATGTGTGTGAATGTGTGGTAGTGTGTGTGTGATTTTTGTGTGTGAATGTGTGTGTGTGCGGGATTGTGTTTGTGATTATGTGTGTGAGTGTGTGTGTGAATGTGTGTGTGAATGTGCGTGTATGTGTGTGAATGTGTGTGTGTGAGTGTGCAGGTGTGTGTGATTATGTGTGTGAATGTGTGTGTGAATGTGCAGGTGTGTGTGATTATGTGTGTGAATGTGTGTGGGAATGTGTGTGTGTGTGAATGTGCGGAAGTGTTTGTGTGTGTGATTATGTGTGAATGTGTATGTGAATGTGTGTGGGAGTGTGTGTGTGAATGTGCGTGAGTGTGTGTGTGTGATTATGTATGTGAATGTGTGTGGGAGTGTGTGTGTGAATGTGCGTGTGTGTGTGATTATGTGTGTGAATGTGTGTGTGAACGTGTGTGTAAATGTGTGTGTGTGTGTGTGAGTATGTGGGTGTATATGTGCACATTTATGCAGTTGCCTGCAGAGGTCAGAAGAAGGCATTCGATCACGGGTGCTGGGGTTGCAGGTGGTTGTGAGACACCAGTTACTGTCTGTGCTGGGAGCCAAACTCTGGCCTCCTGGGAGAGCAGCAAGGGATCTTAACCACTGAGCCATCCTTCCAGCCCCTGCAAGTTTCATAGTTTTGTATTGAAATCTATGACCCATTTTGAGCTAAGCCTCAGATGCTCTGTATTAAATTGAACTTAATTTTTTTAATGCAATCTCTCCAGTACTGTTGGCTAAATGATTCCATCCCATTGAGCTGTTTAAGGAAACAAACCCAGCCTTATGGGATATCCACCCACAACAAACAATTCAATAATTTGGGGGGGGGTTGCTTTTGTTTCAGTATTTCCAGAGCTGTACAGGCACTGTCACCATCAACTTTAGAACAGCTCCATCATTTCCTACCCATTAGAAGCCATTTCCTTCCCTGTGTCTAACCTAATCTGTTCTGTCTCTGCAGTTTGCCTATGCTGAACATTTCATGTGGATGAGCTCACCCACTCTGTGGCCTACTCCACATACCCTGATGGTCGTGACGTTTCAGCGGGTTTCCTTTTATTTACCTAAAACTTTACACGCCACACAAGATTTCTATGCTCTTTCATGGATGCCTGCCTGGGATGTTTGTATTTTATTTATGTACTCATTTTTGCAGTTGAGAAATATGCAATGATAAATATTTGTGTGCAATTGCCTTGCATGGTTGTGTTTTCCATTCTCTCGAGGACGTGCTTAGCCGTAGAATGGCTGAGTGAACTGTGTAGTTAAGCTCCTGGGGCACCGTCAAACCTCAGCATGAGGGCTTTCAGATTCTCTCTGTCCTCACACACACTTGTTCTAACTTCACTCTTGTGGCTCCCGTTCTCAAGAGTGTGCAGCAGGAGTGTGCAGCAGGCCGCCGGACTGTCTCTGTACTCTGGCAGTATTACAGCTCTCCTCATGCTGGTCTACTTTTGAGCTCTCTGTTCTGTGGATCAGGGTTTCGACCCTTCTAGCAACCCCAAACAGCCTTGACAGATGGAGCACACTCAGGAAGCCTGTGTGTGTGTGGTTCCTGGGTGTAGGTGCTCATGTGAACAGCTGCACGTGGAAGCGGCAGCTCAATGTTGGCCTCCACCTTATTTTTTGAGACAAAAATTTTCACCAATCTTGGAGCTCACTAATTCAGCAAAATGGACTGGCCAGTAAGTCTCAGGGATCCTCATGTCTCCACCTCCCCCAACACTGAGATTACAGGTACATGCTGCAATGCCTGCTTTATTATACGGGTGCTGATGAACACACTCAAGTGTTGGGCTTGTGTGGCAAGCACTTTATTGGACTGAGTCATTTCCTTAACTATTTATTTATTTAGAGACAAGGTCTCATGTCGCCCAGGCTGTCCTAGAACTCACTAAGTAATTGAGGATAACCTTGAACTTCTGACCTTGGTGCCTCCTTCTCCTAAGTGCTGGGATTACAGGAGTGTAGTTATGCAGAGTTTATGCTGTACTGGGGATCAAGTCTGGGACTTCGTGCATGCTAGGTAATTATTCTTTTCTTTTGTAAAATGATTTTAGCTATTCTGTTTGCCTTAGTAGTCTGTTAACTGGGGGGAATATTCTTGTCCCACATAGAAAACCCTCTTGGAATCTGGATAGTAATTATTTCAGAACTCATTCCGGTCAGCGGTGGGCCTCCCAGTTTGTGAGCATGGTGTGTCTCTCTGTCAGCTTTGGGGACTTTTTTGCATGTAAATACTGTATATATTCTGTCACATCCGCGCCCTTCCCAGTTTTCTCCCTGTTGTTGTGAGTAAATACCACGACTTAGGCAGGAAAGAGTTTACTTCATCCTACAGCTTGTAGTTCATCGTCCAGAGAATTCAGGGTGGAAATTCAGGGCAGAAAGCTGGAAGCAGGAACTGAAGAAAAGACCATAGAAGGAAGAGTGCTGTTTACTGGCTTGCTTTATAGCTCATCCTCAGCTACTTTTCTTACACAACCCTCGATCACCTACCTGGGGATGCCCCGTTCATAGTGGGCTGGGCCCTCCTCACTTATTAATTAGCAATCAAGAAAATACTCCACAGACATAGCCCTTGGCCAGTCTGATCATGGCAACCCCCAATCTAGACTCCGACAGATAACTTTGGACCATTCCAAGTCCAGATGAAACTAACCAGGATACACCCTACCCCTAAGGAAAAAACTCAAAAATATCTTAGAAGTCCCCAAACCTCCAGATGTTTTGAGTTCTTCTAATTATTCATGAAATAGAGACAATTTAAGTTGTTCCTTTCTGCTATGGCTGTCTTTGTTAACACAGACTCTATTTAGTCTTTCACTATTAAATAGTACGGCTGTAGCTTTTTGTAGATGATCTTTATTTATACAGGAGATTGTCTTGTTCTAGGAAAGTCGTGGACAAAGTGCATATGTGTGTACAAGTACATGTATGTGTGCACACCTGTAGGAGTATATGAGTCTATGTTTGTGAGTATGCCTCTGTGTGTATACAAGTGCATAAGTATGTACATGTGTGCATACCTGTGTGTAGGAGTACGTCCGTGAGAGCCTCTGTGTGTTCAATGTATGTGCATGTGTGTGAGTGTGAGTGTGAGTGCAGGATCCCATGGAAGTCAAAGGGCTGTCCTGCCCTTCCACCTTGTTTGAGGAAAGCTGTTTGGGACTGCAGACCCTCAGACCCTGAATTTTCTGTGACCCCCTTTGCCTGTCGGAGTAAACAACTTGTTTTACTGTGCTTGCAGCTGCTCTGGACATGAGACCCTTATGAGTTCCTGATGGCAGGGGAGTGCTTTCTGGTGGGTTTGCAGCTGAAAAATTCCGAGAGCTAGGGTAAGGCCATTAGTCAAGGAGAGCGCTATATATTCTGCCCTGGAACACAATAAAGGGGGCATTTTTGTTTCAAGGATGACCTGTGTCTCTGTCTCTGTGTATTTGTTTCAGTCTCCAGCTCCTTGCCTGACTCATGAACCATCCTGTGGTAGACAGGCAGGATTGTACAGCAAGGTCTCTTGGTTGTTACAGGACCAGGCTAGCTGGTCTTGAATTTTCTGTCTCATTGTAGAAGCACTGGGATGTTAGATGGACAACACTATATCTGGCCTTTACTTGAATTCTGGGGTTTCAAACTTGGGTCCTCACATTGTGTGCTGTGTAGCAGGTGCTCTATCCTCTGAGCAATCTCCCTGAATGCTAAAAAATTTCTTTTCTTAACTTTATTTTAGATGTATCTACTTAGGTTTCTATTGCTGTGAAGAGACACCATGACCAAGGGAACTTATAAAAGAAGATGTTTATTGATTGGAGCTCATGGTTGCAAAGTATTAGTGTCCATGATCATCACAGTGAGAAGTGTGGCAGCAGGCAGGCAAATGCATGGGAGCAATAGCTGAGAGCGCATACATCCTGATTCATAGGCATGAAGTTGACAGGTAACTGGGAATGGTGTGGGCTTTTGAAATCTTGAAGCACCTTTTCCAACAGGGTTGTACTTCCTAATCCTTCCCAAACAGTTCCACTAACTAGGGACTAAGTGTTCAAATATATGAGCCAATTGAGACCATTCTCATTCAAATAACTGAAGATGTATGGTGTTTGCTTGCATATATGTCTATATGTGTATGTCTGTGCATGTATGTCTGAAGTGTATTTTTTTTCTTATGCTGCTGCCTTTGGCATTCCCACCCCCACAAGTGGACTTTAGCCCCCTTCTGAGACCTGGGAGGACATGCTGTGGGCCTTCTCCATCCTCCAAGGATTGAGAGCACTGCCCATGGTGGTATCTACAAGTCCAGAAGAGCCTTGCTTGGTATTCAGGGCCCCCTAAAGGAGCCCGAGTTGCTCCCCAATTCCCTTCTACCCCTCAGTGCTGCAGTTAGCTCCACTCCTCATTCCGTGGCTTCTGCCATCCTGCCTCTTGAGATGCCTTCTTTCCCTAGCTGTACCAGTCTGTTTTTGCAGGCCCTTCCTTCCAACCCTTGGCAAGTTGACCTAACTCACCTCTTAACTCTGAACTCCACCAGACTCTATTCCTCAAGAATCAGAGCTAACTTTGAATTTTCCGTTGAGCACTCTATGATGTGCTTTTGGGCTCCCAGGTCAGGCTGACCTGGAAGCTGGCCAAGCTGAGCTTCACCAGAGTGGCCGACAGGAAGAGCACAGACACCTCTTGACCCCAGAAGCCAGATAAACTGCTGAACCCAAACACTCCTGGGCTATTTTTAGTTCACTGGTTCCCAGCAGGGCAGGAATGGCCTGATTAGGGTCTAGCGGGAGAGTAGTGAGCCTTTGAGGCCTAGCTGGGCCTAGTGAGGCCTGAGAGGAAGGCTGTAATTGTGAGAGCAGAGCTAGGGCTGGACAGGCTGGGCAGAGGCCCCCAGTTCCTGCCCACAGTAAAAGCCTCTACTCCAGCTCCTGTCAGGCTTCCTGCAGGACGAGGTGCTGGCCACTGAGTGATGCAAGCAGGCCTGGCTGCTGCTGCTGTTGCTGCAGCAAAAGCAGCAATCCTGCTACCATCGCCAGAGCCCTTTCCAGGGTCTGTGCTAAGCCTACAAGCTTCAAGAGTTTGTCAACCTGGCACAAATGTGAACGCTGAGGCCCTAGGGCAGAGAGATCAGCAACATGCTCAAACAAGAGGAGGATTTGGGATTTGAACCCACACCTTCCCTACTTCTCTGAATGCCTTTAGAGCCTCCCCTCTCAGGCTTCCCTGGGACCCATGGATCACAGTTTCTCCATAATGGTTCTCACTCAGTGAATGGCCTCAGACAAGTTGCCTGCTTTTCCTTTGGCTGCAGTTTACTGTTCTGTGAAATGGGCAGAGCTTTCTGGCAAGGCTATGCATAATTGCAGGTTAGGGAGTGGCTGCTCACCAGCTGGAGAGAGGCAATGAAAGGGAACCATGCCTGTCATCGTGCCTCTGCCTGCGTCTTTCCTTTCAGTTCACTGCGCAGGAGAGCAGCAGAAACACACAACTCCTGCTGGACAGTGCACAGAGCGGATGCCCAGACCCTGACTCACCAGCCATAGCTTCAGCAGCACTGGGAATGGAGCATGAGAGGGTACTGAGATGGCGTGGGATGGGGGAACTTCCAGAACTTTCTTAGAGGCCAGGTTCTCCTCCTCAGCTGCTGAGAGGGTCTGTGCTTAGAGAAAGCTGACAAATTCCTCAGAGCGGTCATGCCTGACCTTGGGATGTCAGTGCCTTATGCTCCTCAGAGCGATCATGCCTGACCTTGGGATGTCGGTGCCTTCTGCTCAGGCTTGGGGTGCTCTGCACTATCTCTCAAACCTCAGGAAACTGCCACCCAAATTAAGCCTGTGCTAAGGCCTTTGGGGTGGGATGTGGGGTACCTCCAGAGAACAGTAGATGGCACTGTGAGTAAGACAGGCTGAAGCATGGGCACTCAAGAGAGCAGAAACTGGGGTGAGGGGACTCCATTGCACCCCTGTAAGACAGTAATGGCAGAAAGAACTGGTGACACTGGGCAGTTCCTATGGCAGAAGGTGTCCATACTGTCCTGGAGCGTGAAGCATCAGGGAAGGTGTCCTGGAGGAGATGCCACCTAGGAAGGACTTGAACGGTGATCAGATTGTTGGTGGTAGGGTGGGTGACAGCATTCCAGGGGCCCTGTGAGAGCAGAAATCTCGCGTCTCTGCAAACTCAGGTGACATAATGGTGAGTGCCTCCCTCCCACGGGTGCCCAACACTAATGAAGCTCTTCCTGCAGGTTGTAGGAGGCGTGTGAAGGCGGGTGGCGTGGGGAAGACTTGCGTACATAGGAAGCCAACGCTGGCCACGCGGAGAGAGGATTGGAACATCCAACTGAAGACCAAGACCTCTACTCCTCTGAGAGGAGCCTGGGGGCTCGAGAGGAGAGGTTCCAGGGAGGATGATCAAGTAGCCTGGTCTTTGGTGATTTCTCAGGGCAGAGGGCAGGGGTTTACATGCTACTGTGGGTTGGATCAAGGTGCCAAGGGTGCCATGAGAGGGTAGGGAAGGTTGCCACAGTCCTGGTCAGGTCTGATGCCATGAGTGTCCTCCTATTCGTGCAAACATTGGAGAGTGACTTTCCAAGAACCGCTGTTTGTCTCTCTAAACTTCTACTGGGACCCAGAGCTTAACCTTTGGATCAGTTACGCCTTGCTTACAACACATGGCTACCCAGGGCAGCTGGGGACAGAACAGGACACACATCAATCAGAATTCTTTCTCGTGCCAGGCCCATGTGGCAGATACTCTGCATGCTCACTCAAAATCCTCTATCCATCTCTAGGGGGGCAGAACTGACAGCTCACTTTACAGAAAAGAAAACTGAGGCTCTGGGTGGGGGAAAGGCTGAAGAAGCCTCAAATCTGGATCTTTCTTTTCACCCTCAAAGCCCAGCTCTCGAGAAGCTCTGGTGGTCTCCAGCTGGGCTGCATCAGTTCCCAAGAGGCTGGAGGTGAATCTCTGGAAGAAGGAAGAGCGTGGGAAGCAGGTGTCTGGCCTGCCAGCTGTCTGAAAAAGATGAAGAATCGACAGGGGGGAAACACCACAGATGGTGTGCTCGGCGACGTCACTTCCCACTTCCTCCTCACCATACACTGGAAAGAAAGCCAGTGCCCCTCAGGTGAGCCACACCCTTACACCCCTGCAGACTGCCCAGATCCAGACTTCTTTGACTGGATCTTAAATGTCTTTAAAATAAGACACAGCTCTCGTAACTTCAGGCTGTCCTGGTGCCTTTCTGGGGTCTGCCTTCCGTTCTCCCCTCTGAGCCTCTTTTCTCCTCCAACAAAGCAGAGCATTTGTACCCTGGATGGACTAGTGGGAGAGGGAGTTAGGCTACATTCGTAGAGAGGCCTCCAAAGACAGCCCTGGATACTGCTGGGCTGCCGCGGGGGCTGCTGGACTTGCCATGACTCCTTGTTGTTGTAACTTTTCTTGCTGTCTGGCTCTTAGGCACTCAAGGGCTTTGTAGGCCAATCCAACCACAGGGAGACGATGACCCTGGGTTCTTCTTGTGGAGACCCTGGACTTTTCTGAGCATTAGATGGGTTGCCTGCTGCTGTCTGGACTGGTGGATTTTGGTGTGGGGTATTATTAGAGGCCAAGAGCCTTTTGACTTGGGGCAGGGCTGGTGGGAGCAGGTTTTTGAAATGCCACTCACCTTTCAACAGCTTCTACCTGTCGTGCTGCTCAGCTAAGAAAGATATGGAAAAGATGGGCTGGGGAGAGAGGTGAGGATTAGGGCTTCAGTTCCAACTGAGCTCTGGTTGGTTCCCAGAATGGACCCTGGTTACATCATCCATGTGGAACATGGACATCAGATCCACATGATCACACTGAAGACATAACATTGCATAAACACCATACATCTGTAACACCATCCATGCCACACACAGAAAGAAGCCGCTGCACATGCATGCACACATGCACACACTTGCAGACCATCAATGCAATTAGCTCCTTTCAATTGAGCAATTACATTTCAACAAAAACTCTACAGAGTTCAGTGAAGCTTGTAAGGAGCTGAGTGGTAATTCAGCCCAGCAGCATCTTTGGGTAACAGAGAACCAGCTGTGCACTCTTAGGATGATGGTGAGCCAGCTGTGCATCTTTTATTCCCACCCCAAGTTGTGTGGATCTGATGGACCCAGACACCCAGTGGGAGCATGGCATAGGATCTGGAGTGGGGGGGTACCTGTGATGGCTAAAGTTAACTGTCACTTAGACCCCTGGGCATATTGTAGGAAGATTATCTTGTTTGTGTTAAATGATATGAGAAGATATATTTGGGGGCTGGAGAGATGGCTCAGTGGTTTAGAGGGTACACTGCTCTTGCAGAGAACCCAAGCTGGGCTCACAGCACTCACCCATGCCTGGTGGTTCACAACTGTCTGTGATTCCAGGTCCAGGAGATCTGACACCTTCTGGCTTCTACAGGTTCTTCTGCTCACATGCACACAAGACCCTACATATTCTTTAAAATAATAAAAAGAAGTCTTAAAAAGGAAAGACCCACCTCAATTGTGGATGGAGTGTGGAGGCCAGGGGTCCTGGATCGTGTGACATGCAGAAAGTGAGCTGAGTGTGAGTTAGTACAGCTCTCTCTGCTCTCTGCTGGATGTGGCCAGCTCCTTCAAGTTATGCTGCCTTTACTTCCCTGCAGTGGGCTGTGAGCTAAGACAAACAAACAAGTAAACAAACACTTGTCCCTTAAGTTGCTTTTGTCAGAGTGTTTTACCACGCAACACGGAAGAAGCCAGCACACCCCTATTCAGGCACTTTCTGGTGGCACTTGGGACCCCAATGGCCCCAAATTCATCTAGCTCCTCCACCTTTAATCTAGCATGTGGGCCCCCTGGCCTCCACCGTGCATGTGTGCATGGAGGGAGGCAGGCGTGGTGTCCAAATTTCTGCTCAGCCTGCCCATGAGCTCATCCACTTGGTCCTCTTCAGGAGGAGTCCCCTTTGGAGACTTCCCTGCCAGCTCGGCCTAGCAGGGCAAGCAGATTGGTAAATTGGAGCAAGTACTTCTCTTGGGTCAGTAAAGAAAATATTCCTTTTTTCCCCTTCTCTCTAAAAATATGTTCAGGGCTTTTTTGAGACTCGATGCAATAAAAAACAGCTGTGGCTCCAAACACCCCCGCAGCCTTCGCCTGGGGAGACTGAAAACAAAAACATGCTCCATGCTCCGAAGGCAGATCGGCGCGTGTCCCAGCGCTGGCTCGACCGAGGTGCCTCTGGCCTGGAGTGGCTCCCCAAGGACACCAAATTGTCCTTGTTTGCTTGTCCTGGTATGGACACTGGGTACAGAAGCCACTCATTCCTTCCTCTCTTAACTCTTATTGAGGATGAAGTAGGTGTGACTTGAACTCTGCTTCCCAGCTGTACCTAGAGCCAGCCTGAGAGCAGCATCCTCTGGGGGCCAGGAGGAGGGAGAGGTTGTGTCTGATGTGGGCAGCTGGAGGGCTTCCTACAGTAGGTGACTTTGGGAGGAGGCCCAGAGATGGGAATGGAAAGTGCTGCAAGTTAGGGAACATAGAGCTCCTCTGAGGAGATAGAGTGAGACCCTGCATACTGGGTGAGATGTTCGCCAGGTGGGTGATGGGGCGCCACGGACGGCGCTTGAGCAGTAGAGTAATTTGTGTAGAAATCAATCCCTTGGAGAAAGAGGCTTGCTTCATCAGGGGCCAGGGCTTAAATGATGAGCTCCTTAAAGGGGCCAGGCTGTCTCCAAAGGCTTTATCAGGGCGAGACTTGGAGCTTGGAGGTAAATGCAGGTAACAGTGATCTCAATGCAGGGAGCCCAGAAGAGGTGATGCTGTTGGGGCTTTCAGGGATGACTGAGGAACTCTGGAAAACTGAAGTGACCCATCCCTGTAGCACGCCAGCTCAAAGTCTTCACATGAAATTCACATGCTTGCCGACTTCCATGTGGCTTCACAGTTCCTTCACAGGACTAAGAGCCACTCCAAGACTTGCTAGAAACTCTGAGTATGCCAACTGCCTGATGCCAGCTGCCTGAAGCAAGGGGCCCTGGTCATCGTAGTGGCTTGCTATCTATCATCTCTTGGTCAACCCTCAGGTCCCCAAATCAAGATCTTGCACTGCTTCAGCCCTGGCCCTCCCCTGTCTCATCTGCCTTTGGTCTGAATGCCTCCTTCTTCCACTCTCTGCTTCCTCTCTAGATCCAAAGGCAGCCTGGGGTCTCCAAGAAATAATATTGACAGAAACAATGCTGTTATATTAACATCCTCAGCACATTTTTATTGAGTACCATCTACACTTGACAAGAAACGGCTGAACCAGATGAGGCCTTCATTGCGTAGGGACCAGATTCACACATGTGCCCTGGATCACCTCCCCTGGCCTGTGTCCTGCCTCCACTTAGTGGTTTAATTGGTGTGGTTTGGGTTTGGGGAATTTTTAAAAATAAGATTCCCAGAAAATTCAAGTTTGGGAACCACCGGTTTTCTGAAGAATTTTTTTAAAGGACTTCCATAACCCAAACAAAAGATTTTATTGAGCTTGAATTGACACACCATAAATTGCACACACTCAAAAGATAAAATTTGATAAAGTTGTAAAAAGTTGCCTTAACCATTTTAATACTGAGTTCAGTAGTTCTAAGTATAGACACAGTGTTGTGCAACTAGTTTCTAGAACTTTCTCATCTTGCAACACTAAGCCTCTAGTCCCTCAGTAATGCCCAGGCGCTTGAAAACTCTCCTCTTCCTCCCATGATGGTTTCTGAGTTTGCAATACTAGAGATTAAGTCCACTGAGCTAGATTCCAATCCTACATTTTGGTTTTGGGACAGGATCTCACAATGTTGGATAGGTGTCCTTAACTGAATGTCCACTGTCGTCCAAGCTGGCCTTAAGTCTGCAATTGAGTTTGCACCCTACCACAGCCCCTTGAGCAGCTGAGATGACAAGCTTATGTTGACAGAGCCTGCACTTTTTCTTCTTTTCTTGCGTTTTTGTCTCTTCCTTTTCCTTCCTTTCTCCCNTCTCTCTCTCTCTCTCTCTCTGTCTCTCTCTCTCTCTGAGACAGGATCTCACTTCCCCGGAACTCCTTACGTAGACCAGGCTGGCCTCAAAATTCCAGAGATCTGCCTGCCTGTGCCTCCTGAGTGTTCTTTTCCATGACTGAATATGCTGTGTACTTCTTCAGATGGAATGGGTTCAGCATGCACCATCATGTTTCTCCTAGGATTTCATTCCCCTTGAAAGCTGAATAAGCTTTTGTGTGAGTGATCACACTCTCTCTGCCCTCTCCTGTGTCACTGTCTGTAGACATTACCTGCTTCCACCTGGGTTATCATTTGCTCAGATGCACACTAGACCCTGTGCCTCTCTTTCAGGGGTCTGGACTTGGAAGTGGATGCCTGGAGCATTGGAAATGATCCTCTTGGCTTTCTGAGGAAGTGGCTACTGCTTCTCCTAACGGTGGGTAGCACTGCCCAGCCCCACCACAGTTCATAAGCAGTCCAGTTGCCCTTTTCCTCGTCCATAGTCTGAGCTTTCTGTTTTGGGGGGTGGTAGCCCTCCCAAAAAGAGTGAAGAGCTACCTCTATGATTTTGATTTGCATCTCTCTAATGACTGGCATTGTTTAGTATCTTTCCTTGTGTGTGCTGTTTCTTTGGAGAAGTGAAGGGATTTTTATCTAGGTGTAGCCTTGTGGTTCAAGACTTTTATAGGGTGAAGCCCAGACTTCCAACAGCAGCAAGCTGTGTCCCCCTCAGACCTGAAGGAATAAGGTAAGAGTCTAGGACACTGGACCCTATGGTCTTCTGCTGGGTGAGATCAGCTGGGCAGAGGGCAGGGATGAATGTGGGGGCAGAGAGGGACAACTAGCAGAGCACTCAACAGAGGGCTGTGTCACTCACTGTTGCGTGTGTGCACATGTGTGTGCTGTGTGTGTGTGTGTGTGTGTGTGTGCTGGACTGCCCTCAAGTCAAGTGTTGATACTGGGTATCTTCCTCAATCACTCTCTACCTTGTTTTTTGAGACAAGGTCTCTCACTGAATTTGAAGCTTGCCAGTTTGGCCTAGATCCTTCCACCTCTGCTTTCTGGCATTAGGACAGCAGACACATGCCCCTACCCTCGGCTCTTCACATGTGTGCTGGGTACTCAGACTCGGGCTTCAAGCTTGTGCAATGAGCGCTTTGTCCACCAAGCCTTCTCCCTGAACCCCTGCTGATGGGGAAGTTCAGCCAATCACATTTGGCTAGGGTGTGGCCTCCTGGAGCCNNGATAAACTTGGAGATCCAGGTGTGCACGCTCTCTTTTTTCTTATTTCTCCCGTTCGCGCGCTGGACCCTGGTTACGTGAGTTCACTGTTTTCCAATTATTAAACTAAATCTGTTATATTGAACTGGTCTGGTTGATCCTAATTTACCGGTAAGCCACGCCCATCACCCTGCCATCAGGAAATGGAGAGTGAAGCTTGACTCTGCAGGAAATAAAGGGGTGTGAGAGGGACAAGGGCCTGCCTTCCATCTCTCAGTGGCAGACACCCCCAAGCATTTGCTGCAGCTGAACAGACTGGCTGCAAAGAGAGGTGGTGGCAGCAACAGGAGGATCTACCCAAGGTGGCAAGTTCCAGGTTCCAGGAGAGACCCTAAGACTATTAGAGATAGCCAGTGACTAAGCCTTCTGCTCCACTGTCCTGTGACTAAGTCAGAATCCACTGAGGAATGTTTCCCTTCTCCCAGCATCCTCTCCCGTGGCTAGCTGGCACGGCTAACCTCTACAAAGTCTCCTCACAGACAGAATTCTGTTGATAAGAAAAGTACACCAACCCATTCTTCCTGATCCCTAAAATTATCTGCAGATTAAAGCTCATAAATTATATATGTATGTGTGTCTATATTGTTCTACTCTTGAAACCTCCCGGATTCTCTTCAAATGTGGCTGACCTTTCTGTTTTTATCAATAAACTCATGAGTTTGCTTCTCTCTGTCTTCTGAAATTCTTTTCTTTGATGTTAAGTCAAGAACCTAACTGTACCTGAGCTGAGCACCCCTAATCTCTGACAAAGCTCACCTGGTTGTCTTGTCAACAGTAAGATACATTGCCTGCTTACAAGTGCCAGTTGGGCCAAGAAGGGGCTCTGATTTAGGGGCTGCCAGCCCAGGGCTCCAGCCATGAGGCAACCTGGGCCACGCAGCTAGAATGTCATCAGTGGAGAAATGAAGCACTTTAGCAGATTCAGTTGGAGCGAGGAACTCGGGGACCCACCCAGCCAAGGGCTTGAAAGCAGATAATTCTTAGTGCAGTGCCCAGTTCCAAATCCAACTGCATCTTACCCTCTTGCCTTGGCAGAGACTTTCTCATGGGAGGCTCTGAAGGGAAAGGGGGTACTGCAGGGCTGCGGAGTGCTCTGGTCTGACACTGTGGGCAATGCATTGAAGTCCTGAGAAACTCACGTCCCCAAAGTCAGACCCAACTAAATCACTCGTGAAACATCAAGAGGTCCGAAAGAGCACCTAAGTACATGGCTCTGGGATGTACTTGGAGCCTACAGATGCCCGCCACCCCCTTTCCATCCCCACCCTCACTCCACAGGTGGGGAAACCAAGGCCTGAAGAGGAGCAGAGAAATGGCTCAAAGTCACCAGGCAAGCCAGAAGTTGAACTGGCTTCTGGCTCACTGGCCTCCTTCCCCTTGCATTCTTCCTGCCACCCTTGAGCATTCCAAGGCCCCCCTGCTACAGGAAAGGAAGTGTCAGCAAGCCCTGCTCACCACACAGCCCTTGCTTGCTCGCTCACAGCCAAGCTCCATGAGCCTGCTTTTTCCAGACCAGGAAGGGACCAGATTACCAAAACCAGCGTTTACTTTTATTTCCCAAGACTTAAGTCAGCAGATTTGTTCTGAGGAAAGTGCTCGGAGGCCCTAGATGTACACCCCCATGGCCCTCAAATCCCCTCTAGGGCTGGCTGCCTTAGCATCTTGAAGGTATATGTCTGTCACCCCCTTGCCTTTAGCTTCTAAAGTTGAAGGTGGGCCAATATTGCTTCTACCTACAATGCGCAGCACCAAGCCTCTCTTTCCCAAATGCCCTGAGTGTTGAACTGTGGCATATTGCCCAGGATGTTAGAAGTCCACATGTGAATCAAGGTTGTGTCTCTAAAATGCAGTGTGAGCTTCAGCACAAGCCTCCATTCCCCAGCCTCTCCCACCATCTGTACTAAGAGGAAACAGGAGGAGACATGTCTCTGGGCCTCTGCCGTCCAGGAGGCCTCAGACAAGCATATGCCTTAAAGTGGCTGTCACAGGAGAGAGACTGAACAATCAGCTCCTTTGGGTTCCTCCCCCAAGCACAGTATCCTAACTCCTGCTCTACCAGGAATGGAAAAACCCGATATCTGCCAATGACCTCACTCTGGAAAACTGCAGGGAGAGGGCCAAGCTTCACTCCAGGGAAGTCACTGAAGGAAAAGCTCCTAGCTGCTAGCAAGGCTCCAGAACCTCACCACTCTCAAGAAGACCCCAGGCCTTGGGAAGTTCACATCTTCTCTGAGCGTGGGTCCTCCCTACTCCATAAGAGGCGTGCCTGAGCCTTGTGGCTCTGTATGTGGAATTTCAGAGGCCTTTGGGCTCCAGGTCCACCATGGGAGGTTCCCCAGGCCCTGACAGCCACAGGTGGAAATTGAGGAAAGAAGAAAGGGATCACTCTGACACAGAGGACATTGGACACATGACTGTCCCTGGAGGTTTGTCATGTGGCTCACCCACCAGCCCAGAATCTTCTTGGTCTAGAGTTGGGGAGAGTGTCCTACCCTGTGCAGTGATGGCAGATAAGCATCACAGTACCTGCTGAAGTGTGTGTGTGTGTGTGTGTGTGTGTGTGTGTGTGNAGAGAGAGAGAGAGAGAGAGAGAGAGAGAGAGGAGCCTATGATGATGTCCACATCTCAACTTACCAACCCATGTAAAGCAGCTCAGGCTGCTTAGCTGGTTCAGTGGGAAAAGGCACTTGCCACCATATCTGATGAGCTAAGTTTGATCCCCAGGGACCACATAAAGGAAAGAAAGGACTGATTCCTGCAAGAGGTCCTCTGATGTATGCATACCTGTGTTGTGCAATGTACTAAAAAGTAAATGCAAAAAAATTTTAATATCATAACCAATAAACAGAGGGAGCCTGGAAGGACTGGAGGCTTGGGTTCTAGTGTTCTCTGAGGCCTGGAGGAGGGGCACCTTTTTGCTGTAGCTCAGAGAAACCCTGCAAGCAGAAAATAGGAAGAGGCAGTTATAGTCCTGGGGCAGAGCACAGAAAGGGCAGCAGTGCTATGGAATAATCCTTCTGGACACTGTGAATGTGTATTACTCTGATTTGTTTAATAAAGAAGTTGACTGATCAATAGCCAAACAGGATAAGGTTAGGCTGGAGAGCCAAACTGAGAATTCTGGGAGGAAGAATGGCAAAGTCAGGAGTTGCAAGCAGATGCAGAGAGAAGCAAGATAGGTGTGCCATAATGAGAAAGGTACCAAACCATGTGGCAAAGAATAGCTAATAAAAATATGTTAATTTAAAATATAGGAGTTATCTAGTAATAAGCCTGAGCTATTGGCCAAGCATTCATAATTAATATTAAGCCTCTGTGTTAGTTATTTTGGAACTCGTGGGCAGGAAAGAAATGTCTGCCTACAGAGCATAGTGACCTTTTTCTTCTGGGACTTTGAGAACAGAATCACCATGGCATCAGCGAAGAAGAACAGGGCTGATCAACCACAACCACAGTTGAGGAGGAGGCTGCTCTGGATGACAGAACAGCATCCATAGATGAAACAAAATTTTCCAGAAAGACCATAAAACAAGTAGCTTGGTAAACTTCTATAAATGATCAAAGACGAAAGATAAAAATACAAATAAATGGCATTGAAGTTGAGGTTTTGATAGACACAGGTGCAGATGTAACAATAATTTCATCAAAATCTTGTCATCCAAATTGACCTCTTCAGGAAGTAAATGTTCATCTTTTAGGGATTGGACTTTTATCTCAGGTAAAACTAAGTACAAGATGGGTCAAGTTTATAGGGCCAGAAGGACAGAGAGGAAAATTAGAGCCACACAAAGCCAATATATTGATGAATTTGTGGAGGTATGATTTATTACAGCAATGGAAAAGTCAGATTAACATTCTTCCAATCTCAGGAATAAATCATAAACTAATGTATGCTTCTGAGACAAATATTAAAAGGTATTATCAAGAACAGTCACCAAGCCGGGCAGTGGTGGCACATGCCTTGAATCCCAGCACTTGGGAGGCAGAGGCAGGCAGATCTCTGTGAGTTGAGGCCAGCATGGTCTACAAGAGCTAGTTCCAGGACAACTAGGGCTGTTACACAGAGAAACCCTGTCTCAAAAAACCAACCCCCCCAAAAGAACAGTTCCTGACTGTTCAGCTGAGCACAAGCAGGGCATAACAGCTGCTGACCTTTCAAAGAAATCAACAGCCCTACCTTTAAAATGTATAGATGGAGCAATGGATTTTGACATCAGAAAAATTGCAGACATTAGCACAGCTGGTACAGGAGCAGTTAAATGCTCAACATATTGAAGATTTGACCAGTCATTGGAATTCTCCTATATTTGTTATTAAAAAGAAATCTGGAAAGTGAAAAAAAATTTAATAGATTTAAGAACCAGAAATAAGGTGATTCAGTTAGGAGGCCTGCCCAAGACCAGCAGGAAGGAGCAGGGAGATAGGGGGAAACAGGAGATACAGGGAGTGCTGAGTTGTCCTTCAGATGGAAAAACAACCCTGTCCTTAAGTTGAACTCATCGCCTTATTTGAAATGACCAATGAGAACCCTGTAACCATGCATCTGC
Organism: Bramus lutescens; assembly: GCA_001685075.1. Taxonomy (NCBI): domain Eukaryota; kingdom Metazoa; phylum Chordata; class Mammalia; order Rodentia; family Cricetidae; genus Bramus; species Bramus lutescens. Next base: position 326,764 of record LOEQ01003871.1, read on the forward strand.
T
>LOEQ01003871.1:341902-352691 GCA_001685075.1 Bramus lutescens
GAGAGAGAGAGAGAGAAAGAGAGAGAGAGAGAGAGAGAGAGAGACTGGTCTTGCATGGGCTTTTGAAACCCCAAAGCTCACCCCCAGAGACACACCTCCTCCAATAAGGCCACACCTCCTAATCCTTCCCAACAGTTCCAAGCCCTCAAATATATGAACCCATGAGGGTCATTCTCCAAACCACTACAGAAGGTGAGAATAGAAATATACCCGTAATCCCAGCACTCTGAAAGCTGAGACAGGAAGATTGTTATGAGTTTGAGGCCAGCCTGGGCTACATAATGAGACCTAGTCTAATTAGGGCAACATAGCAAGATTCTGCCTCAAAAACATCAATCAATCTATCAGTAATAAATAGAACAAGATTGGATATAGGGGTTGGGGGGTCTATCTCAGTGGCAAAGTGTATGCTCAGCATGCTCAAAGCCCTTGGTTAATCCCCTAGTCTTCTGAAAAAGTTGAATAAATAAAGATAGCTTTTAAACCTATTTTTATTTTGCTAAAGGAACAGTAATAAAATGACTCTTAATGGCATACTGCTGTAGTTATAGATTTGTACCTGGCTCACTACTTGTCAGAGAAGCTTTCTCCTGCAAAAGATGATGATGAACACAAAGACCACACTGGACAATGAGTCCTTAATGGGATGACTTCATTAAATCCCAAGGGCTCAGGAATCTAAATGGGAGAGGAGGCAGAAAGAGTTTAAGAGCCAGAGGGGATGGAGGACTCCAAGCAAACCGCGTCTTCCAGACACAAGGGACACTGTGACAGGAAAAGACCTGTGCAGGTTCAAACCAGACAAAACCCCAGCACTGAGAAGGGAAGAGGACACAAGTCCTACCCATAATGAAGAAGCTGTCTGCCACTGATGCCGGCTGGCCAAGGGAAAATCAATTTCTCTGATGGAGTCTCATGAAAATACCAACCACACTCCAGGATAGGCCCCATGCTCAGGAGTAGTTGGCCAACACAAAGGACTCCATGTTTTTTATTTATATTTATTGCTTGGATACGTTTTTGTCTTTTTTTAAGTTTCGCTTGTTTTTGTTTTTGTTAGACAGGCATGCCCCATCCATGCACAAAGAGACAGACAGACACAAAAAGAAAGAGGGAAGATGAAGCGATGTGCATAGGGAGGCAAGGAGGATCTGGGTGGAGTTGGGAGAAGAGAAAAACATGTTCATAATATAGTGAATGAAGCATTTTTAATTAAAAAATAACATTTAAACCCCTATCTCTTGCTATCTGTGTTTTTGCTTTCTTCCAATGAGGCCCAAGGTTCAATCCTCCTCAGACCCTGTCGGATCTCTGGAGCCACAGTGGAGGGGAGGCAGACTAAGGTAAAAGCAGCTGCCTGTCTAGACAGTGGGTGCTGTGGACAATGGGTCTCAGTCCCCAGTGGAAGGCTAGCTAAGGGGCTCAGGTTTTACAGAGGAAATGGCAGAGAATGTCTTGGGCCTGTAACCAGGAAACCGTTGGGAAGCAGAAGGTTGCTGAGAAACCCCTCAAAGAGAGGCTCAGGGAACTGGGGTCCCCTTTCCCTGAAGGAGATGCAGCCTATTCACTGGGGTTGGAGCTGGGTCAGCTCAAGTGTTCTGGAGAAGGGAGGATAGGGGATGCTGGCTGAGTTCTGGGAGGACCATCTTCCTCAGCCCACAGTGTGTTTCTAGTGTGACCCTGCAGTCCTGCCAATGCACACCAAGAGAATCTTCTAGGAGGGTCTCGATCTATGTGGGGTGGTATTTATGGAATAAGGGATTCATGCAACAGAGGTAAGGACTGAAGGGTGGCTATATGTGGGACCCAGACAGACACCTCATCAGGCAATAGATACCCCTTCTCCATGTTCAACCTGAAGTCTGAAGAACCTGATATCTTCCAGGGGACAGTCATGATGACTCAGGAAGAAGCTGAAAGGTTTGTCTCAGTAGATGCATCAAGGATTCAAGATGGTGCTGCAGGGGTGCCTGGGTGATCTTTGGCTACAGTGATCAACCAGGGAAGAGCAGAGATGGAGGAGGTACTGGCAGAGCACTGCCCCATGGAGGCTTTGCTGGGCTGTGTCCCACTGAGCCTGGGCTCAGCAGGTGACACTAGGGTGCCACAGTTCCTTCTCTACTACTCAAGCCAGTTCCCTAAATCAGACTTTGCACCCAGTCATACTATAGACAGAGACACATAGATCCCAAAGATCACTGGGCTCTGACCATCTTTCTGTGTCCTGCCATATCTTCTGGTTCCTCTGACAGCACCGAAGATGAGGGACATGTAGTGAGGTCCCCATCACCAGGCAAATAAAAGAACTTCTGCCCTAAGGAAGAACAGACAGGTTCCTGCTCTAGGTCAGCTCTGGAACTCAGTGTGGGCCTTGTGGGGAGGCCTGAGGGAATTGCTGGTTTGCTTCCAGGCCTGGGTAAAGGAGCTAAGGGTCCAGCAGTGCTAAGGAAGCCAGCAGATCTGTGTGGCCTTGCACCATGTTTATCGGTTGTGGAGAGAGGCACATGTGCATGTGCCCCAGCTCACAATGTTTTCATTCCCTCAAGGCTCTCCTGGTGAGGCCACCCACAAGGGGAACTGTGCCCTGGAGGTCACAGATTATGACACAGAACAGGGTCACAAAATTCCAGGAGAAAGCTGCTCAGGGGAGGGCCTGGTCCTTCTGTCCTGCAGGGCTGGCTGGGGGGCGGGGTAGGAACCTGCTTAAGGAGATATGAGAGTTTCCAGGGCAGGGGCCACAGGAGTGTCCTGACTAGCTCTCCATGACCTTCCCTCTCTCCACCTGCCCTTATGTCTCTACAGGGAGGTCAGAGGTCAGGAGACTCTGATCACCAGGTTCCTTGGAATTCCCCAGGCTAGGAAGGCCTTGATCATTCCCCTAAAAGGCCTGACAGGGACAGCTGGGCTCAGAGTTCAGATTACATCAAAGAGGAAGGACGGAAGCAATCTGGCCAGCGCTTCCTGGTGGAAGGTACCAATGACATTCTTGGCTGTGACGTGACTCAGAGGAGAATGAGCAGCCAGTCCCAGGGAGCTCCATCATGGGAAAACAGCTGTCGTGGCAGGGTTAGGAATCCATTGTGCCTGGCTCACCCAGGAGGATTTGATCTGTTGCTGTAAACAGGTTTAAGGAGGCTTCCAGAAACCTCTGAATGAGGGAAGGGTAAAGTTTCAGATCAACACTGGCATCCTGAGCCTCCTGCCTTCCTGGTACCGTTCTTGTGCCTTGGCAGTGGGTGAGAGGTTTCTGTTTTCTGTTTTGTGGTACATGGTGGAAGAAAGAACACGACAGTCAAAGTAAAAAAAATAAAGTCAAAGTTCAAATCCATCAATTACTACTGAACGTGTGTGTGTGTGTGTGTGTGTGTGTGTGATCATGGGAGGCACTGAAGGAAAAATGACCCAGTACATGGTTGTGTGGCGTGGACTGTGAGATCAGAGAGGTTATGTCGCTTGCCCAGAACCACACAGCGATCAGTGGGCAATTTGGCTTCATTCTTGTGGTCTGGAGGCTGAGGCAGGTTGCCCAAGTTGGAGGTGATTCTCGTTCTTCCTCTGTGCCAGGTGTTGAGTCTGGGTGGCAGGCCTGGGACAAGAGGGGAGATCCTGTTTTTACAGTTACTTACTCCCTATGACTGTTCTGAAGGAGACCCCTCTAGGAGCTCAATGCCCAGAAACCCCGTCCAGGGACAGGACCTTGACTGTCCCACCATTCTGCAGAGGCTAGAGGCAAGGTTGATGGGAATGTCAGTCGCAACTCTCTACGGGAAGGTGGCAGAACTAAAGAAAACATCTGCCTCAGCTCCAGTCACAGGACGGTTCACAGGGGCTTCGGAGGGCCCTCAGACTCAGGACAACGAGATGGGGACGCTGGTTTTGCAACCAGTCAGATCTGTACTCCAATCCAGCTCTGGCTATCTGTGACTTTGAGCAAATTACTTGCTGTCTCTGAGCCTCAGTTTCCCCAACCGTTCAAGAAGGGTGATACCACTTTTTCACTTCTCATGTGAATTGGCCCCATGGTCAGAGCAGCAGACACGTGCCTAGAGGGAGCTGAGGGTACTGAACACGCCTTTTCCGTTTGCTCCTGGTCTTGGTTCCCCCAGATAACTCTAAAGGGGCTCCGAGAGATCAGGACTTCCTTGGTTACGGTTTACCCAGGCCAGGTCCCCACGGAGAAAAAGTTCCCAGCTACTCCATGGAGCCAGATAAACAAAGGAGAGACAGCGCGGCTCCTTAGGTTGCCCACTAACTACCAGATTCCGAAGCCACGCAGCCGCGGTTGCCCACTGTGATTGTGCCCTGGCTCCAGTGTCCCTGGACTGCTGCTGCCACCCTCCTGGGACCCTGAGGCCCGGGATAGGGCGTGGGGGGGAAGGTGGAGCTAACCTTGGCAGCTGTTTCCCAGGCAAAAGCCTCTCCTTCAGGAGTTGCCCTGCTCAGCTGCCTTGCTCCTCTGGTGGTGACGTCACTGAACTTGTGGCATGGACCCGGGACGCTAAGGACACCCCCACACGTGTGCACGTCAACTCTCTACTGTCAAGGCCAGCGACCTCCACTTTATAACGTCTACATTCTTCTACTCTTTGTTTTTACTTTCTGAAGCAAATCAGTCTACATTTATTGAGCACAATTGTGTTTTCAGCATAGATGAGCAGGATGTGGAATTCTAAATCCTTAACGAGTTTATAATTTTTGCCTGGTGAACTAAGAGTTCTAAACCCTCTAAAAGCTCAGCTCCAATACCCTTTCTCCCCTCTTTGTGGCTCGTCTCAGGCCACGCCCTCAAGCTTTCTGGCACAGAGCCAAATGTTCTCTCAGCAGGAGGGAACGGGTGGGGTGGGGGGGATGTGGAGGTAGGCCTTCAGTTGTGCTGTCTCTGTTCCAGGCACCTTTACTAACCAGATTCAGGTGGGCTCTTCCCACAGGCAGAGCACCCCAGGGCCAGGACTGCAGACTTTAATTGGTGTTTATTTGATGCCTGCTGGTCTCCCCTCCTGGAATGTAAATTCTGTGGGGACCTTGGGAGTCTGGTGGGCCCAGAATACCAGCGTGCCTATCTGGACTAGTGCACCTTTGTTAAGCAAGCGCGCCCCTTCTGCACTCTGCCTCAGTTTCCTGTGGCTTATTTGCTCTTTCTCACCCGCATGCCTCCCAGCAGTCTGTGTCTTCTTTTACAATGCCTGTAACATTGATTTTTAAAATGTTTATGTGGAAAGAGTCCAATATACTCATTGTTTAACAGATCTAAATTCAGTGGTTCTTAATTACTAGAGTGAGTGTTGCCAGCAGCTGGAACCCCAGCATGCCTTCTCCTCTCCGTAAGGGGGCAGGACCTTGATTTCTGCTCATCGTGTTTACCAAGTAGTGCTGCCTGCCAAGTGGCGTCTGAAAATGTAGGACTGCCTCATGCTCGGTTTGGTGTGCTCTGCAGGCTGTTAGACCTCACAGCTTCCATGCATTTCATGTCTTGAGGGGCAGCTTGATGCCCTCACTCAGCTCTGCCATCCACCCTCCTCCCATGTCACCCTGGCAAACAATGTCAGGTGTCATCTAACCTACTGCCCACACGTGGTACCCTCTGTTCTTCTGGGGCCATTTACTCTCTAGGCCTACTGAATGTCCTCGGTCATGGGATACATATTTCATCACTCTGAGTAACTAAGGCCAAGTTATTCTGTGAAGTGTTTGTTCTGGTTTTTACTCTTTCCCCTTCCAGGGAGAGTTCTCACTGCTCCATAGTCAACACTGAACAGAGGACATTGGGGCTTGGGGACAAATGCCTTTCCAGGGGACAGGACAGTGCTTTCTAAGAGTGACTCTCTCAGTATCCTGATGACAAGGGTAACAAACTTGCTCCTTGCCCTGCACCACAGAGTAAAACAAACCAAAGCAGAGCCTTCCAGGTGGCGCCCACAGCTTGCACCCACTGGAGTCCTGTCTCTGTTGGTCTTGCATATCTATTGTTCCTCTCATTGCGATTTTACTCTGAGTCCCTGTGGCTGCTACCCGCAAGCACCTTTTCAGCTTACAGTAGCCATCTGAATTTCCTATTGTGGGGAAATATTTGTCTCCTTTCTCCTTACGAGTTCTTTGGGTGGGTTCTAGATCTGAGTTCTTTGTCTTATGCATTTTGGGACTATCCCCTCTGATCCTGAAGTTTGCTTCTTCATGACCAGACATCTAATACATTTTCAAATGTGTTTATTTTCCTAGAGGCTTAGTGCTTGCTTGTGTGTGTGTGTGTGTTTGCATGTGGTTGTATAGTGTATGTGTACACCTGCGTGAAGGTGAGAATCACCCACCTCATGCCCACGGAGGCCTGGTGTCCTGATCTATCATGTTCTACCTTATTCCCATGAGACAGAATCTCCTGCACCTGGAGCTAAGCCAGGACAGCAGCCAGCAAGACCCTGCAATCTTCCTGTCTCCAACCCCGTAGTGCTGGGGTTACAGGCGCTCACATGACCAGCCAGGCTTTTTCCATGGATGCTGGGGATTTGAACTCAGGTCCTCATGCTTGTCAACAAGCTCTTTGATCATGAACCATCTCCCCAGCCTACTTAGTGCCTTTTAGAAACTTTGCCCCATTGGTTCCAGGGTAACTTTTGAAGTCTTCTCACTTCCTGTCTCCAGATCTATATCTTACACAGAAGGTTTTGTTTCCTAGACCTTGTGTAGGGGTCAAGTTTCACTTTCCCTGCACTCAGGACTTCCAACAGACCCAACCTCATCCCACCTGTCACTTCCCATCTCTCATGTCCCCGTGTCCCCTGAGCAGGGTCTGTGGACCCTCCTGGTGGTTAATTTTCACACCACCTTCCCAGACTGGGTGTAGATCTCCCAGGTAAAACAGTGTGCTTGTGTGAGAGCACATGTGTAATCCAGCCCGCCACCCTGTGTCTAACCAAAGAATCTTCCTTTGACGCAGGCAGGAGGAAACCTGGCCAGAGAATGCTGTGGAAAACGTCACAGACTGTGTCCCCCAACAGGGTCCCTCCATGCAAGGTTTTCTAGGATGGTTTAGGCCAGTCACTGTTCTCTGTATGTGCTGACACGAGCTCCCGCTTCCACAGACACAAAACTTCTCCAGGCTACCTCTGGGACCACATTACCCAGCATCACTTTCAAGAATCCCTTCATGACCCACTGCTGTGGCACCTGGTCACACATGGTGCTGCTGGAATCCTTATCCTTTAAGAGGTGGAGATATAGGAAGGTCTTTAGGGAGTTGGGATCTGTCCTTGAGGAGATGGGCCCTGGTTTGCCCTTTCTCTATTTCTCTCTCCAGCAGGGAGTGTTTCCGACCCACCTTTGCTCCCTCCATGAGGCACAGCCTCCCTACAAGCCCTAAAGCAACTGGGCTTGTTGATCACAAATGGACACTTCTAGAAAGGTGAATTGACACATACCTCTGTAAGCTATTTTCCCAAACATTTGTTGCAATTTTGGACAACATGCTTACCTGCTAAGTACCTCCACCCCTCTCAGTCAACACTGACCAGACTTCCTCCATAATGAACTGGGTTTAACCCCTCCTACAGTGGGCATGGATGGCACCATGCATTATGTGTGGCATCTTTCACTCAGCACACTGTTTTCGAGGGTTGTTCATGGAATCTTAGTGGCTTTCTTGCCATGATTGCAGAGTCATAATTCTCTTGGTCAAATCTGCCTCATCCTCCTCTTGATTGGCAACCTAGCTTGGACAGCTTATGAATAAGACAGCTCATCATCGTGTCATCATCTGTGCCCCAGCAGTGTTTACACCCGTTCATAGTGGTTCTCCAGTTGTTCCTGTCCTGGGCAGTCCTAGATGCCCATGTTATTGTCATACTCAAGGTTCTACAGTCCTCCAGTCTAAGGAAAAGCTAAATGTGCCATGCAGCATGTTGTGCGGCCTGGCAATGACATGCTTTCCTACCTGTGCACTCCTAGCTGACCCGATCCTGCTGCCTGCCCAGCTGGGGGGCACTGAGCCATGGGTGTGGTCTCCACTACTTTCCTTCCGACCCTGAGTGGGTACACAAGTACCTACACCTGCGGTGGGTGGTGGGCATTAGCCCCAAATATTTATATCGTTTTGTTGGAGGAGACTGCTCATTCATTTCCCGCCTGCCCATACCCAAATAATCACACAGAAACTATATTAATTACAACACTGTTTGGCCAATAGTTTAGGCATATTTCAAGCTAACTCCTATATCTTAAATTAACCCATTTCTGTTAATCTGTGTATCACCACAAGGCCTACCAGTAAGTTTCTGGCTGTCGGTTGGTGTCTTTCTCCTTCAGCAGCTACATGGCATCTCTTTGACTCCACCTACTTTCTCTTTATATCTCTTTTCAGATTTCCTGCCTGGCTTTGCTCTGCTAAGCCATTGGCCAAAACTGTTTTATTCATTAGCCAATGATAGTAAAACATTCACAGCACATAGAGGAGAATCCCACATCATGCACACACACACACACATACACACACACACACACTCACACACACACAGTGGGTGGGGATAGGTGTTGTTTGTGGGGGCCCAAAAATGTGAGCCTATTTCCATCTCGTCTGAGGTCAGAGAGTTTTAACTTGTTCAAAGTTGTTGATAACAAGTGTGACTACATAACACTGACCTAGGGTGTGGTTACTTGGTCTTTTTGACATTAAGATAGTCCATACAGGTAGATCCACTCCACCTAGACTAAGGTCAGATAATTCAAGAATACTTCTCCTTCTTTTGAATTAAGAGGTCTGACCTAGGGAGGGGCTACTTCAGGATACTTGGTCTACGGTGAGTTCACTGCCTAAACAACAGAATGCTTTTTTCATGATTAACGTCTTGATGTCCCAAAGTATCGAAGCAAGTAACTGTTCTAGTTGTCCTTTGTATCATGTTAAAGGAGTCTTTGGCCTTCTCCCCCATGTTGTATTGGGGTATAAAAGTGTATGGAAAATTAATTAAACGCAGGCGATTTCAGTGTTCTCAGAAACTCCCTCCTGGTACTATCCTATGTTTCTGTTTTATTATTTTCACTTGCATCCTCATACTGTTTACCAACTGTTTAATCCCCATGCCCCTACCTTGGTAAGTGGTATTTTTGTCGAAGCTGATCTATGACAGGTGTTGCTTAACCAAAACTAAAAAGGACTTTTTCTTTCCTATATTTTCTTCTAAAAGATTTATAATTTCAGCATTTTTTTTCCTTTCTTTGAAACAGAGTCTCATGTAGCTCAGGTTGGCCTCAAACTCACTGTGTAGCTCAGGCTGACTTTGAATCCTGGTCTTTCTGCCTCTACTTCCTGATTGCAAGAATGACAAGCATGTGCCTTCTGTAGGTTAAATTTAGCATCTAAGTCTATGATCTCCTAGCTTTAATTTTTACATGTCAACAAAGCGAGGAGCAGGCTCTTCATATCTCACAGACACCAAGTGTTCTGGCGCCATTGCTGGAAGTCTGTCCTTCCCTCACTGGATTGTCTTGGTACTTTCAGACAGGAGCATGTATGGCCCAACATCAGTTTAGCTCATTTGCTTGGGTAGATGTCAGGATTTTAGCTTGTTCTTTTTATCTTGCTGCCTATCCATTTGCCAGAAACACATCTGAATTATAGCTTTAGTGTTGCCTAGAAATCAGGTAGTTGAAATCCTGAAAATTTGTTATTATTATTGAAATAATCTTAGTTAGTATGATCTTTTCTTTCTAAATGTGTTTTTATAATTACCTGGCCTATTTTTTAAAATCCTACTTGCATTTTGGCCAGAACAACATTGGGCAGGCAGAGAAATTCTAGTGATACTGAGACATTTGATCACAGAACACGGTAAGCCTCTCCATTTCTTTGGGATGTCTTTGATATGTCTCAGTCATGTTTTCCAGCTTTTTCTCACATGGGTATCACATGTGCTATGTTAAATATATTCCCCGGTGTTGCTATGTGCTTTTGCATCAATTCCATTCCCAAATGTTTGTTGCCAATACACAGAAACACAATTCATTTAAAAATATTTATCTGAATCATGCAATCCTGATGAACCCACTTTAGTCATAAAAGCTCCTTATTGATACATTGTGCTTTCTGTGTTTGTGATTATTATTTTGGGAAAATTTTTAACAAATCAAGATAATTTTACTTTTTGTTGTCCAATTAACTATTTATTTCCTTTTCCTGCCTTATTGCTGCAGCCTGTGCCTCCCATACATCCTGCATCCCAGAGGGGCTGGAAAGCAATTTGTTCCAGGCCCAGTGAGAAGGCAGTCAATGCTTACCATTAAATATGAAGGCTATCAGATCTTTTTAAATCAGACTCATGAATTTCTATTTTCTATTGCTTTTTTCTTTTCTTTTTTTTTATTTTTTGAGACAGGGTCTCACTATGTAGCTCTGGCTGTTCTGGAACACTCTATGTAGATCAAGCTGGCCTCCAGCTCACTGAGAACCTCCTGCCTTTGCCTCCCAAGTGCTGAGATTAAAGGTATGTGCCACCATGTAGGGCTTTATAAGATTTTTAAAAATTTCTACTGATTTTTTTTTGTTTGTTGAGAGATTTAAACATGCCTAAATGTTAAATGTTTGATCAAGTTTCTTGGTTAGTTACAATAGTCACTTTTCTCCATTATTCTTTCAATATTGTAAATGTTATTAACTTTTGGGTACTGGGCCCATTTTGCATCCCTGGGATCAGTATGAGGGATTTTACTTACATCTTAGTAAATTCTTTTTGCTAAAAAAGGGTCCAGGTGCTTGTATGCTCGCTTGGGGTTAGGAGGAAAGTAGCTGAGAGCATGCCTGCCA
>LOEQ01003872.1:11336-21387 GCA_001685075.1 Bramus lutescens
GGGGAACACCCTGGGTCACGCCCTCCTGTCACTCACACTCTCGGCTGCTGCACTTGTCTACTGCTGACAATTAAAGACCTGTTCTTGCTTTCCGTTGTTAGGCTTCCAACCTTCAGAAGGCAGGCCATGCTCAGCTTATTAAGTGGCACCCCAAATACTCAACAATAGAGCTAAGCACACTCACTTATTATTTTATGTGTGCCCCCAGTATTTGTTCATAGCATTCTTGTCAAAGTGAAAAGAAAATCTTCACAGTACTTCTTATTCAGTTGGAAAGCATCCACATGAATAGGGAGAGAGGCTCATCAAGATTCTAGCCACCAATTCTAACTCTTAGCCCTTCATCCCTGCTCTATGAATTCAACAAAGCGTACTGATTCCCCTACATGAATTACCACTTATGGTCCCTCTCATTTTAGGAAGTCTATAAAACATTTCTTTGGCCTTCACAGAGATACAAATTATATACAATGAGTTCTGACATACCACCACCACAATGCCCACCACCCGGGGCCCTGCTGTAAACAAGCAGGCAACTTCCCAGCTCCAGGAAGTCCCTGATCTACTTAACCTCATTTTCTGCTGGCTCTGAACAAGCACAGGAGTAGAGCCCAATAGTATAGGCTTCTGTGTTGTCCTGCTGCTGAGCAGCCTTGGCTCCCATAAATGAATGTGCTTTTTAACGGACACTAGAGTTCTTTTTACTTTACAAATACTTAAAACAAAGCTACACTGAATATTCAATCTTTTTTTTTGTGGACATGGTTTCATTGCAGAAAGTGGAACTGTAAGGCTATGTTAAGTGTATGCTTAACTCGTAAAACTGTCAACCTACTTCCCAAAGTTTCTGAATCAATTTATACACTCACCAGTGATGACCCAGTGCCCAAGTTCCAGCTATTCCACTGCCTAACACTATCAGCTTTTAAAATTTTAACCATTCTGTGGATGTGTAGAATCATCATATTGTATTTATAAAAATTTAATTTAATTGTATTCAGAGCCTCATGCAGCCAAAGCTACAAATATGATAAGAACTGGGGATGGCCTTGAAGTTCTGATCCTCTTGCCTCCACCTCACCAGGGTCGGGATTACAGGCATGCACCACAATGCTGCGTTCCTGTGGTGCTGAGGATGGAAGCCAGGGCTTCATGAATGCTAAGCCTGCACTCTGCAGACTGAACTGCTTTCATGTACATCTTCCTGACAGTTAATGACAGTAGTGACAACTAGTTACAGGGCAGGGATGCTTTAGTGGCTATTTGTAATCTTCCATCAAATATGTACTGTACACTTGCCCATTTTATAGTAGTCTGTCTTATTCAAAATGACTCTTATTAGAACTGACCATTTTGAAGCAAGTCTTCTTATGTGTAGACACTACTATACATGAAAATTCTGTTGCCATCCTGACCTTCTAGAAAGTTAGCTTGTGAGACAAAGTGGAGCAATATAAACAACTTATAATAAATGCAAACCTTGCCCAAAAGATGAATACGAAACATAATACACCCATAAACTACCTTGTTTGGCCTTCCAATCAATGGATTATTCCCGCATCGCCTATTGATGATGTCCCGAATCAGGTGCTTTTGTCCATTGTACGTTGTTAGAATACTGATCTTGTCTGCAGGGTAACCAAGCAAGCACATGTACATGAAGAGTGCCACTACATACTCTGCTTCTCCAAGGTTCTGTAATGCAAGCACAGCCACATTGGACATTAACTTCCCTATTTTCTGCTTCATAAGAGCTGCAAGAGGCTTGCCTATCTATCACCTACTTATTTTGAGCACATCTTAAGAGAAAAGTTAATAACCTGGATAGACAACAGAGAATTTTTGATAAGTTGAAGGATAGCCTTGTTCTAGGTTAATATTGATAAAACCCTGATGTTTGTAATATATTTGTAGCAGAGGACATAGAGGTAAATATGCCTGGGACCACAATGATCATGACATATAGTCTGTACTGTAACTGCAGATGTGGAAACAAATATTAATATTGGGGGTGAGTTAGCTAGGAGCCCATACAATGTCCAGTCTAACCGGATGTACAAGTAGCAATGTTACAACTGACTGCACTGTGCAGCTTTTCTAGCCTCTCCCACTTCCTGACGACTCCTGTGAGTTTGGTCCCGCTGTCTCCTTTTACCACCTGAACTGGACTCATCAGGTGAGATGTGCTCTCAAGCTGGCAGTCTGGCTTACGGTTAAGTTCGAGCTTCTGGTTAAAAATGGGTGATATGGAACTTAAAAGCAAGGGCTTTACTAAACTTCAAAGTGAGAAATCTGACCCAGAGCTACTTAATCCAGCTCAGTAGTGACCAAGTTCAAGCATCAGATGAGAAAGTAAAACAAGAACACAAGCACATCCTGAAAGGAAAGCACAAGGATAAGAAGCTGGATTCCAGGCAAAGGCAAGAGGAAAATTACTGGATGAACTTCAGAGACACCATTTATATCCAGGTTTCTAGTGACAGACAGCCTCAATTATCTCTTTCATTTAAATTCTCTAGTTCTTTGAAGACAGGAGACAAAAGAAGCCACATGACTGTAAATCTCCATCTTCTATATTGGTAGCAAAACACATTTATCTAAGGATCAGCTTCAATATAGATAAAAGAACAAACCAGGGACCACGGAAATGACCTTACGTAATAAATGCTAAGACTAAGTAATTTGAGGATTCAGGTATTTTTGGCAAGATCAGTGCACTGAGTTCTCAGCAAATAGAAGCCAATTCTTTATTTATGTGAGCAATGAAGATCGCTTAGTTCAGCGTACTGCTTGAGTCATGGTGTGGGAAAATTATTGTATTCTGTCAATCATATTTTGAATAAACGCTGATTTGCCAGGCAGGAAGTACAGGCGGGTCAACCAGACAGGAAGTAGAGGCGTGGGATGAGAACAGGAGAATTCTAGGAAGGAGGAAGCCCATTCCTCCCATTCCTGCCNTAAGCTACAAGAGCTAATAAGTAGCCTGAGCTAATGGGCCAATCAGTTTACAACCTAATGTAGACTTCTGTGTGATTTTCTTTAGGACCTTGCCAGCTGTGGGGTACCAGGCAGGACAGAAACCCCAACGAGCAGCCCAGCCCCTCATGTTAGAGTTAGATGTGAAGTTTAACAGACAAACAAGTATATTTTGATGAACATTTTAGAAGTGGGGCCAAGTAAGTCAAGGTTGCTTCAACTTAGGGACTTTTATTCATTTTTCATTTTTTCTCTCAGACACTGATTTTTAAAAATGTATTGTTTAAATGCACATTGATCATATTGGGGAGGGTAAGGATTTCAATACTTCAGAAATACATTTAACCAATAGCAATCATCATTTGAGAATACCCGTATTTCCTGATACACTGAAAACTCACCGAGACAGAATTAACAAGTAAGGAAACAGATGAGTAACTTGGATACCATTTCAGATCAATACCATTCGGTGGCTTAGGCAAGGACTCAGAACCATTATGTAATGAAGCTATCAGGAGACACCAATCAACTCTGGAACTCCTTCAAAGGTAGGTATCAGAAAACATGTTTCTACTTTGAATAAGGCTCTAAACATGTTAGCATTTAAAGGTCACATGTGTTTTAAGTATATGAGAGAGTAACATCAGTATTTCTCATATGTAGAACAGGAAAAATCTAATAACTGATTTAAATTATTTATTTTCAAACTAATTTGTAGTGAAAATATTCCAGTATTTTAAGTCTTCATATACTCATCTAACTTCTGGTTAAAAATTATTAAGGAGTGAGAACAGTGTTTTTTTCTACATATGACAACTTATGCATCCAATTATTTTCCTACTAGAACTGCAAGGTCAAGTACTCTCTGATTTCGTGATTAATTACTATTAGGAATTTACTTATTTCTTTCTAGGTGAAATGTTTCTCTTTTCTGCTGGTGTAATATTTTTAAAGGTTTATTTTTATTTTATGTATGTTATATATGCTCGTGTGTGTGTGTATACACACACATGTGCAGGCTACCCACAGAAGCCAGAAGAGGGCACCAAATACCCTGGAACTGGAGTTATGGATCACTATTAAGCTGCCCTATGGATGCTGGGATATGAACCCTGGTCCTCTGCAAGATCTGGAAGATCAGCAAGTGTTCCTAGCTGCTGAGTCATCTTTCTAGCGCCAAGAGTATTGCTTTTTTTTTTTAAAGCAACTGAGCTCTAACAAATTTTAGTTAGAAATTTCAATATATTGTTTTAATTTACATTTATTTTTTCAAATCAATTAAGAGTTTTCTTTATTATTTTTAATTTATAAACAATAAGGCCCTTTCTTACCACATCACTACACACTAGTCAATATTTGCTTTTAGTACTTTCTACTAAGTTTTTAGTTATTCTTTGTGTATATTTGACCCTTCTGAAACTGACTGCTTTTGTGTGGTAAGGTGAGGTTGTAACCTTTCTTTTCCTTAATAGCTGCCTGCATGGCTCAGTGTTGAATTCCATGGTACTTCAGCCAGGCAAATGCAAGACAAACTCCAATGCCACCAGGTGTTACCTGATAGAAGTAAGGGTTAGGCTCGGATTCTCCTACGCCCTGGAAGTCCTCCACATTGATGAGCTGGAAGTCATAGAGCAGGCCAGCATTGGCTGTGCTGAACTCTGGCAGAAGCTGCACATGTGGTAAGTTGCCTAAGTTCTTGTAGCGCCAGTTGTAGAGGTTACACAAGCTGTCCCAAGACAAAGAGCGCCCCCCAACACAAAAGATTAGCACGGTGGGAACCTTCAGGATACAAAAGAATATTTTAAGGAGCCACAAATTTTAGTTGCCAAGCTTGTTTATCTTTTTTAGCAACACTACTTTGGCAATTTTAGGCTACTTATGGAATGAAGATGTTACAAAAAGGATGGCTCTCCTGTGCTCCTGTGTAAACACTGCTGCTATGTCATAACCTGCAAAGCCTGTAAGTGGGGACACTGGGAGGACCTGGGAGGTGGCTGGCATTCCTTATGAAGTTAAACCACAGTTTTACTCTTGCTTACTTTTGCTTTAGGTTTTATAATTACATTAAGGCCATATCTTTTGGAGAGAGGATGGAGTGAAGCCTCTTTAGTCCTTAATATCAATTAATGAGGATAACAACTCACTTGGTCAATATATAATTTATATAACAGGCAATAAGCATGGCTTCGGATTTGTAGTAGGTAGATTTATAAATCTTAGAAGAGGCTAAATTTTATGTAAAAGATGTTTCAGGGAACCTATATTAATTAGTAGTGAATCTTCACCTTGCCCTGGCTCTCCCTTGAGCATCAAGGTCCACAGTAGGGACCCCAACCCGCACAAAACGAGTGAAAAGAGACTGCTCCATATTTGAGTACTTCTGAAAGGCCATGTTCTTAATGACTGGAGGTAACTGGTGGTGATCACCAATCATAATCCATCGTTTCAATCGGCTGAATCCATCTTGAGGATTCTAGAAATGAAAATTGAAGAAACACCAAAATACTGTAATTAATACATTACTGACAGGGCTCTAGCTTACCAAACACAAGACTTGTTCATCACATGACTTCATTAATTTACAAATTCTCAGCCCTCACCAGCTCCATGAAGGAGCCTATCAAATGCACAAGATGAGTTAGTTGGCAAAGAAGCAAGGGTGGCTGGTGCTATTGACTGACAGCAAGAGTGGGTGAAGGTCTGAGAAGGCCTTCAACAGGGTAATAAGAAGACACTTTGAATGAAGGTTAAGGTCAGCATTATGCAAAACATAAATAAGGAGAATCGTGCCCAGAAACAGAAGTGGAAAGATGTCAAAGTGAATATCTGGTATCAAAAGTATGACAAGAAGTTTTGAAGACCTTGAGAGTAAAAACCATACCACTAATAGTTTTGTATACTATTAAGTTCAATTTCTTATTTTACACACCTCCCGTTCCTGGAAATATATCCTGCATCAGATATAATAAACGTTAAATTTTATATAACTTATAAGAGCAATTTGACAGCTAAATTTATATGTAAATTAAGTACTATCTAGTATTTTTTGGTAATTACACAGTTTTTTAACACTTCAATAATAAAGAACATCATATAACAAGAAACATTCTGAAAATACTACTACTTGGTTTTAATTTTAGGCATACAATTAAGAAAAGCAGTTTATCCAGAGAACACTAGAAATAACTGTAGAAACATCTCTAACAAAAACAAAAACAAAAAAACCAAACCAAAACAACAACAACAACAAAAAAAACCACAGGTAATTCATCTTCCCTCCAAATCACATAATAATGTAATTTTCTTGATTAAAACTCATCTTTTAAGCCGGGCAGTGGTGGCACACTCCTTTAACCTGCACTTGGGAGGCAGAGGCAGGTGGATCTCTGTGAGTTCAAGGCCAGCATGGTCTACAAGAGCTAGTTCCAGGAAAGGGTCCAAAGCTACAGACAAACCCTGTCTCAAAAAAACCCAAAACAAACAACTCATCTTTTAAAAACTGTATATATAAACTGTGTATATAAAACTATGTGTGTATGTGTATATATGCTGTATATATAAACCATGACTATTTTTTACTTCTATTATCTTTTGAGACAAGGTTTCATTACATAGCTCTAGCTGTCCTGAACTCACTATGTAGACCAGGTTGGTCTCAAACTCAGTCTGCTTCTGCCTCCCAAATGCTGAGGTTAAAGGTGTGCACCACCATGCTTGGCTCAAACCACAGATTTTAAAACATCTCTCAAAGGGAATACAAAGCCATGAGTAGATCAGAGGGAGAGTTTATAGGCTGGAAATGGGAAAACAGAGTGAACTCAGGGAGAGCATGAACTGCAATAACCAGTATCCTAAGTACGTCTTGGAATGCTGACGCCCAAGATTCTCAAAAATCTGTCTGCGACCTTTATTTCTTACCTGTAGAAGAAGAGGTATGAAGGTTTCTATCTCCAGAATCTGAGCAGCCTCTTCCATTAAAATGTTGTCATACTAAAAAAGAAAATCTTGTCAAACAGTAGCTGAAAACCCAAGTAGTTACCACCTTAGGCCTAAAACTGATTAAAAGCCTTAGTAATTTCATAGTAAAAGAACAATGTATAAGCTATGCAATCTAGCTCACATTCTGACAATTCTCCATCGTCCTTAACCTCAGAAGGTGAACGTTTACAGATCTGTAAAGTGAGGGTTTTGGTGAGTACTGCTAGCAGTGACAAAGACTCTGAAATTCAAATTTGTGACTCAATTATTATGTTCCACTTTAACTGAGTTGTAACCTCCCCATTTGTCATACAGTAAGTTATTTTAATATCTATAGTGATATTTTAATTATGTTTTATATTAATAAAGCTTGCCTCAAGGTGAAACTAAGCCACTAGAGGCCAGGCAGTGGTGTCATACACCTTTAACCCCAGGATTTGGGAGACAGAGGCAGATGGATCTCTGTGAATTCAAGGCCACTCTGGGCTATACAAGATCAATGCAGAAAGAGATCCAAGTGCTGATGGCTCACACCTTTAATCCCAGTCCTAGGGAGTCACTCGCCTTTAATCCCAGCACTAGAGAGGAATGCAAGGCGGGTGAGGCAGGAACTCGTGCTCTTTCAGTCTACGGATTTCTTCGAGTTAAGAGCTCTCTAGTGGCTGGTTGTTTTGCTTTTCTGATCTTCAGGTTGAACCCCGATATCTGTGTCTGGGTTTTTATCATTTGTGCTACAATATCTCATCTGGCGGCATAAACAAAGTCATTGTACTGAACAGACAGCAGGGCTGGATGCACTCTTACTATGTGAGTAGTGTCTGTAGAAACATGTCTCAGGGAAGGATTCTGAAATACTACTTTCATAGCTTTTAGATCTGT
Source organism: Bramus lutescens (assembly GCA_001685075.1). Classification (NCBI taxonomy): domain Eukaryota; kingdom Metazoa; phylum Chordata; class Mammalia; order Rodentia; family Cricetidae; genus Bramus; species Bramus lutescens. Next base: position 19,170 of record LOEQ01003872.1, read on the forward strand.
TTAAACATTTATTTTAAATAAGTGATACCCAGAAAACCTGAAACCTTAACTATGATGATCTAGTTAGACAATTAAATGACTGATGCTAATTGGCAGACATATTACTCAAAAATTAGATTTAGCTTCATTAATCATATAAATATTACATTATCACAAACTTCTGAAAAAGAGCTTTATAAGTGAACGAATCCCCAAGAAAGAAGTCTAGATCATCACAAAAGAAGAGTGAGGAAATGAAGACCCAATGAGACGATGCCTTAAGATGGAAGTCTTTACCTTGAAACCCAACTTCACCAAATCATGTCGCTTCAAGGCAGCATGAGTACAGGTCATAGCAATGATTTTGGCTTCCTTCACCAACAGGTATTTAGATCTATCTAGTCCACTGCGAAGCAGTTCCGAGGCTCTGAATTCCTATGGAGTGAACACCAGTAAGAGACAATGCTAGGCTAACAGTTCATGTGTACACAACCATAATCCACCTAATCAGACAGTTCTTGAGATACTGTTAATACAGTAAATGTAAACCAAGCCTAATAAACCATAACAAAATAAGCTAAGCCTAATGAGTTATAATTCCTTTTGTTATTTGGATGTTGTCTGAGTTCAAATAAGAGCTGATATTCAAGCTATAATTTGGATATTTTTGCTTATAAAGTATTGTATTTATATTATAAAAAGAGCGCTGAGTAAATATCAATTATCAATATACCTGCATTATTCAAAGTCCCTCTGAGAAAAGAAAAACTATTTAATATATTCCTACCAAACAGCAAACAACTGGTTATACAAATGACAAAAGACTAAAAAGCCAGCCAAGAGGATGAATTAATCTAGAGATTGGCAACAGCAAGGAAGTCACTGTTACTACTAGAGCAGGAAGGATAAAAAGGAGAAGTGGTGTCATCACAGCCCAGGAACTTGGGCTACCCCACCAGCTGGAACTATAGTAGGCTAACCTAACAGAAAATGGAGTAAGAGGAGATTACACCAAAGCAGAGGGAACTGAAGCTGGAAACTCTGAACTGTCTCTTTCCACCTCCTACAGCACCTCTCAGGACATGGCTGGATCTAGTGAAAAGGTGCCGATAAAGAAGGCAGGGCCTTTACATCTGCAAGGATCGGAGTGAAGCTCAGCCGGAGCACAGCAGTATCAGGGCACCAGACTTGAACATCAATTTTCTTCCTTAACATTTTGTTTCTCAAATAACTTAAGCATTACTGATTCAGGTGAGGTGCTCTGAATACCCCTCCCTGCACTCTGCAAGAAGGCAGCTGCTACTAGGTACTGAATACGTTTTTATTCTATGATGTGTTTATGTAATAGTACTATAGTTTTCAGGTGTAAAATTGTTATTATCCTATATATCCATCTACCTACTTTTAAGTATTAATATTTACTAAATACCAACTATGTGCCACATACTAGGAAATGGGATGGAAGCATTTTTAGAAGATAAAAGAGATAAAAAGTCCCTCTTCTTTGAACCTGGAGTGACACCCTCTACATGTTCTTACTAAGAAAACTCGAAGATGACTGTTCAAAAAACTGCTACAAGGAGTGTTTGTCACGGGGTCCCCAAAAAGGGGATACAACTGGCTCTCAGTCTTCTCTATCTCCTGTGTGTAATCATGGTCCCTGCTTCACTTCCATATCAGGATAAAGCACCCTGGCTAATACAGGAACCTTATTTTGTCTGTTGATCACGAGGAAATAAGAAATGGCATGTCTCAAATTCCCATTCAAAGAACTACAGTTAAGTTTCCTGAGGGGCTGTGATATCAACAGCTCCATTGGCACAGTGCTTGCTGACTGTGTACAAAGCACGGGGGTTTAGCCTCATCGCTGTATGGATTAGCCGTGATGGTACACATCTGCAATTCCACTGCTCAAGAGGTACAGGAGAATCAGAAGCGTAAGGTAATTTGCAGCTCCATAGAGAACTTGAGATGAAAAAGAAAACCAAATTCTAATGGAAACATTACTTTCTTAAATAAAAGGGATATAACTCATTTTAATTCTTGCTTATTTCTTAACTAAAACTCTACCTGGCTGGGTGTGGGAGGGCAGAGGCAGAAAGATTTCTGTGAGTTTAGGCTAACCTGGATTTATTTATGTAGAAAGTTTCATGCCAGTCAGGGCCTACAAAGGAAAATATTTCCCTCTCTCTCTCTTTTTCACACACACACACACACACACACACACACACACACACAC
>LOEQ01003872.1:21400-32479 GCA_001685075.1 Bramus lutescens
ACACACACACACACACACACACACACACAGAGTAAATATTTTCAAAACCTTTTCTTAATCTAACAATTTGGTTTGCAATATCTGACTATGTAATTTGCCTCATTAAAAAGATAAACCACAAACATTTAAAGAAACATTAAAACAAGTTGAGAAGCCTTACTTCAAGCTGAGTGAAGATTTTCTTAATATGCCTGAAGCACCCTTCAGCAATTTCCATATCTTCTTCATAAGATCGCCCTTTAAAGATGGGTTGAGGAGCATTGGCAAAATACTCGTGGAATGGGAAGAATGTGGCGACCTCTGCGGCATCTGGCGAGGTGCTCCCTGTATTTTTCACTCTGCTTATGTATTCTTCCCAACGTGACATTACCTGTAGGAAAAATCGAGCTGTACTTTGCTGGCTGGGTTATGAAGCTAGTGAAAACAAACTAAACAGTCTGAATCTAAAGCAGACTACTTTGCAAGACACTGTATGTTTTTGTTTGTTTCACAAAACCCATAAAATCTCATTATGAATGCACTCAAGTGGTCTGTGCAGGTTGGCCATTCTCTCATATTTATAAAAATTTTCAGTTATAACATTTCTACAATACACAAACCACATGACTACAGTGAGAACAAGTAACATAAAATCAGCACTAGTCTATGATTATATCTTAATTCATTTGGAGTTCTTAGTGATGCAAATGACTTACCGCTTATTCATTTATTTGGTTTCCTATTTCTCCATGGTTTTCATGCTCAGAAAATTATCTTAACAAAATCACAGCCTTAAATTGAAATCAATTAGTTCTAAGTGACACTTTATTTCTACGTGTTAAAAAGAACAACATGCTTTCCCTTGTTAGTTAATAATAAAATTATGTCTTTTATACTTTGCTATGACTGGGTAGGTAGAATATTTAGTTACATTATTTAGTGAGGCAGAGAGAGAGTGAGAATAGCAAAAAAGAAAGAAAATGATTTCAAATGTAGTAATATAAGCTTTAATTCAGAGTTACTTATAAATAAAATTGAACCATAAAATATGAAAACACAGGGCTTGGTAAGATAGCTCAGGATAAAGGTGCTTGCTACCAAGCCTGAGTTTGACCTCTGAGTCCACAATGTGAAAGGAGAGAACCAATCCACAAAGTCATCCCCCCACACACAAAATAAATAAGTAAATGCTAAAACAAAAACAAACCAAAAAACCCCAAACAAGTTGAAGTAATAATATGAACACAGAATGTACCTAATCGTTTTGGAAATGCCATATATTATAAAGTACTAAAACAACAGCAGTAACATTTCAAAAGAAGTCTCCAGAAATCAGGCCACTTTTTACTTGAGATGATTACTATCAAGTCTACCCCTTAAGTCCTACCTGGTACAGGAAGAAATAGCCTGCAGTTTCACAGGTGTATGAGGCATCTCCTGGAACCCCCAGACTCTTCTGTAATCGCTTGACTTCTTCTAAAAGTTCTATTCTTCGAGCCAGGACATAATTAACTCTCCCATACCTAGAATTATCAAACAAGGAAGAAGGCAAAGCTGTAAGGAAGAAACTGATGAAATCTAGCAACAGATTTCAAGAAACATCACAGAAACTATAAATGACTAGAGAGAAAGAAAAAAGAAAGCCCAGTGTAACTTATTTAATTATGAATGGTGGATAAGTTAAACTATAAGTGGTATATCTTGGGCCACACTACAGGGAGGTTATTTAAAGTATAACCGAAGATCTGGTACTTATGTCAACAGTCTGAGCAGAGAGAAAAATCAATCAAGCAAGCTATCAATTTTTTTGTAGCTATGCCAAAACTTCCATATATGGTATAGTGCACTCTGGAGCAGACCACTAGGCTAGGAACACAGAGTGGACAGACGGTACTTTGAACAGCACTGCTCTGCTTAACTATCCTAAAAACAGAATATTTCAGATGCTTCGAAAAGTAATTTAAAAATGCATTCTGTGTTATCTGTATTTTCTAGTGGACAATCTGGCACTCAAACCTAGTTGAGTGAGTGAGAGTTTGGGAGTTCCTTGTTCAAAGATACAAGGCCATAAACCTAGTGGAAACAGAATTAGACCAGTCTCTACACACTCTTTTCACAACACCTCAGCGTCTGAAAGATGAGTAAGCAGTCTGATCAGTGCTACGGATGGTGTGATAGCCCCGACAAAGGAAGAGTCCTGTCTCTGAATTTCTAGGTCTTAGTGTGCCAAGGCTCACCTGGAGCAGCAAGGAACAGGTGCTGGTCTGTACTTTTATTTCCCTTTCCTTTCTTCCCCCCCCCCTTCCCCCATAGTGTTTTAACCCAGGCAGGCAGAAATCTAATCTCCTCTTTCTATGCCTCCCCAGTCATGGGGGTCACATGCTGCCATCATTACACTAAGAAAACAGGGTAGGTGCTCTGAAGAATGAAAAGTTGAAAAAAACTTAAGTTGATATGCGGATATGATATGCAACTTTTTTCTGTTTGCTTATCTAGAAAATTTTTCTACAGTAGACACTTTGGTCATAGCAAAAAAAAAGGAAAAGAAAATCAAGGAATGATTTTAAAACTAAGTTCCATTGGACTGAAATTTTAAGCATTCTTGTAGTGTTATGTTCACTGAACTCTGAACAATTAGACCTAGTGTGTAACTCATTTTAGTTTTTAAACTTATATAATTACGACTCTTGTGTATGCACACAGATGTAAGGAAAAGGGCAGCTCTGTGGAGTCGGTTCTCCTTCCACCATCATGGAAACCCAGGCACCTGACCAGGCTGGCAGGCTGGCATCTTCAGGTGGGAATCACCTCACACATCACCTGAACTACTCTATTTGTACAAACGGCCTTGATATGAGGAAACACCTATGGGAAGATTTCACAAGGATCATCAATTGATCCAACCCAAGAATCTTAGTACCTCATTGACTTTTACTGTGCTGTTCTCTCTGTGCAACACTAACATTTTATAAGCTAAGTATTTGGTGATCTCTGTGACAAGTGAACTCTGAATAGACATAACACAGAATATAACATGCTTTTGATGTCTATTATCACTTTAGGTCAATGGTCATATTCATCAAACAAAAGATACACCACAACTATTAATTGTGCTTTTTATCTGAATTTCTATATAACTGAAATGAGTTGTTATAATTTCTATATAAGTGAAACAAACAATTACTTGTAGAAAAAGTTAGATTTGCACAATTTTATTCCACTTACAATGAGTAATATTAAATTATTAAATATAGAGATAACCACGAAGCTAAAGTGCACCCTGCCTATACTTTCGGGTCAACCAACACACAGATTAAGTAAGTAGGTGACACTAGAATCTTAAGAATTAAGTTTGGTTATCCACATCTCTTTTCTTGGTATTTTTTTAAAGGAGGAAAATGTTAAAAATTCTTTTGTGTATGTTTCAACGTTTACCCCCATTCTCTTACCTGCTAAAATCTTTCTCTGTCTCCAGCTCTTCTTCTCCATGACCCAGACGCAGGAGGTGCCGCTCATCTATGTCTAAAGCCATGATTTTCTCAAACAGCTGGTTCAGAGCCTGGTAAGTAGGGTAAACGGATGACAGTGAGTTTAAACAGAACAAAGACGAGTCTCTAGAAGGGTACGGTAATGTTCAGTTACATTAAGAATCAAAATTCAAACTGAAGAAAGCAGGTTTAATATCAGGCCATGTATAAACTTTTAATAAGATTACATTTAATAATGAATCTTGTATTTGCATTATGTACACTTGGTCAAATGAATAACTGGAAATTATAAAAACCACCTACGCTTTACATCTCAATGTCTAATTTATAAAAAGAGAATGCAAGGCAATAGTTCAAGGGCAAGTTTCTCCCAGTGGTGACAGTTCTTAAAATAAACAGTGCTGAATTTCATTTCAATACCAACAGTATTACAAGTGTTGGTGAGGATGGAAAATAACTCAGCAATACAGAGAAAGGGCAGTGAGATGGTAGAGCACGGGGTGTGCAAGGGCAGATTCACTGTGTGGGCCAGAGAAAGAGCAAGTGCATATTCAGCTCTCTCTACACAGTGACCAGAGAGCGTTCACTGCTATAAACTGCTCTGATGAAAACCATTTAGAACCCATTTCTCTCTTCCTCTGAAAAGTTTGTGTTAAGGGTTCTCTCAAATCCTAACACTTTTCTCCAACCTCTGTGGTTAGGGAAAAGTTTTGAATAAAGGCAAAAACTTTTCAGGAAGGTAAAAGTCTGGTAATTTGGGAAGAACACTAAGTAAAGGCATCATTTACAGTATTAGGCATTGGTCAGCATCCACCCTCAGTTATCACTGGTCCAACTCTGCCCCTCAAGCTAACATACATATTCAGGCTCCATAATGTTACACATAGCCTTTGCTGCCAAAAATATAGCAGACTCAAGGACGGAAGGCATTACATTTTTTTTTAATTTAAAATTCCCACTATCTGGCTTTTCATACTGTTCAAATCTCAGAACCCAACCAATTGGACTAAACTCAATCAATTGTACTGAACCCAATCAATTTGACTACATGATATCATTTGTTATCTGTACTAAGAACTGAGGCAGAAAAATTATATATTGTAAATTCAGAAAAACTTCAAGATTTCCCTTTGAGATAGAAAGTATTGGAGAAGTGCTTAGATGAGACAGCCAGGTGAAGACCCAGCAAACAAAACAGTTAACAAGTCAAATGAAAATCAGCCCTCTGACAGACACCAAGGGTGACTGAATTCCAAAGGATAACATCGGCCTTAGTGACAAGGGCGTCTTTGGTATTCTGCTCCAGACCTTCTCCAGGACTGCTATCCAAGCCCATCCTAAATGGCCCGCACTGTAACAAGTCCTAACAAGGCACAAGACAAAGCTTAGTCAGAAATGCTGTGAGATAAGGCATGACTACTGTCTGTGCACCTTAAGAGCTCACTAACAGGACTCTACATTAAACTTTATTAAATAAAAAGGAGAAAAAAGCCCTAGAACTTATTTTATTGCATTCATTCAGGTGGGGAACAAATTAACTCTTTCTTTCCAAATCAATAAGTAAAAAAAATTCGGCATACTGTACAAACTACCACTATGTAAAAATTTCAAAACTACTGTAAGTATGCCAGATGAATGAACTGTAGTATTACTAAAAGTAAATAAAATGCAAATTAAACAAACAACAGAATGAATGACAACCCAAAAACTGTAGTTCACTGTAAACCAAAATTTCTAAACATGCGCCAACTGCAGTCACTTGCAGACTCTGAGAGTTAGCTCCCCCAGGTTTAGGGGAAGCAATTTCACCACGGGTTGGGATGCTCTGTGAGCTGCTGGTCAAATTTATACCACAGCCAATGAAGAATACTATTCTTCACTGTCCTGACACCTTCAGAAAGGTTAACAGAGCACAAAATCATCTTTTGTGTAACAGAATCACATGTACCTACACAGGTATTTAAATACAGTCTGGTATTCACACACATTAGATCTCTGAATCTGAGGAATACTCATTCTATTAAATAAAGAGAAATACTAGCAATAGGGTAGTTAATGCTTTCAATCTCAAAATGAAAAGTCCTGAGTATGGGCATGTGCATGTATGTACACATACACAGACAGACAGACAGACAGACAGACAGACAGACAGACAGACAGACAGACAGACAGACATAGACACATGGAAAGTCAATTACCTGATTAGAATGAGTGACAATTAAAGTTCTCTGTTCTGGAAAATTGTGGTAAATGTTGGATATGATCTGGACTGCAACATCTGTTTTTCCTGTACCAGGTGGGCCCACAACCTAAGAAAAAAAATGATGAACTCATATCAAAGACTAAGTTACTACATTATTAGAAAATAGAAATAAAAACTTAGAAAAAAAAAGAAAAAGAAACTTCACGGGGTGGACTCAGTAACATAAAAACAGGACAGAGGAACGCAACCTCAGAAATGCATATATCTATGGAAGAATATCAAAAAGTATAAATTTTATATCACTAATCTCCAGGAGAGAAAAATACATACAGAAAAAAGTGTTTGATTAATGGTTAAGTTCCAAAAATCCTGTTCAGAAAAAAATTCACTTTAAAACAAACAAAACAAACTTAACTGAGACAATGAGAAAGAAGTGTCACATACATGCAAACTCTCGTGCTGTATCAGATTCAGACTAAAAGGCAACAACCGAAAGCTAAGAGAAAAAGTTGCACACACTTGGAAATTAAACACACTCAATGCAGACCTTTCTTTGTAAAGGGCCAGAGAACAAACATCATTAAAGGCTATGCTGGCCAAAAACTCTGTTGCAAATACTTCCATGGTTACAGCAAAAGGAGAATAATTGATTAATAGAGATGGCCATGTTCTATTATGTGTATCTATGAACACCAAGCTGAGCAGCAACATCTTATGTATACAATGCTGCAATTACTTAAAAACACTCAAAAGTCAGCCAGTTTTGCTTACCATAGTCAGTCCAGGCTGCATCCCAGCCCGGATGGCCTCTATCTGTGTATGAGTGAACTGGATTGTATTACTGCAAACACATGAGTAAATAAAAGTTTGTTAGATATGTAACAACATTTAGTGAATACTCAGACAACCATAAGCAGAGAAGCTCAAACATCTACTTGTTCTTATTCCCTGACCCCCAGAGAATAATTCTTACGAACTGCAGTTGTTTCCAATACACTTAGCTTATTGTAGGCCTCATCTGGCCAGCAGAAGTTCTAGTTCCCAAATGAACTGCCCCTGCAGTACCAGCACAGACCCCGAAGACCGTCATTACACAGGATCTCCATGCTCACATGCCAGCGGTTGTGTTATGCTGACTGTTCAAAGTGCCAGAGAACATTTCTTTTTGAAATGTGACAACAGAATTATCTAAAATTTCTCAGCTACTCAGATAATTGACAGAACTGAAGGGAAAAAGCCCCAACGTCTGAAACAAAAGTATCCCACCAAAAAGAGAATTTAAAAGCAGTTTGTAACTAGGCTAGGTAGTCAAATTACCGTTTGGGCTGGTTATAAGGATAAGGGCCTCTATTAGGAATAACATGAGGTTCTACAATTAAGGTCTTTGCTTCTTCGGTGTCCTCTTCTTCCCCGTCTGCGTCTTTCCTTTTCTTCCCTTTTCCGCTTCTCACCGGGAAAGTTATTCTACAAGAGCAAAGCCCCCATTCATCTTTAAAATAAGAAATGGTCCAAGCTGAGAAGGGGAGTGGGCACGACCCCCATCCTTAATCCAGAAGCTATCAGCCACTTGAATAGGAAATATTAGATTTTGCCAATGGAGTCTTACTGGGTTTACAAACCTCACTTTAGGGTAGACCCATGCCCAGCAGTAGATGGCTCCCACAAAATAAATTCAATGGTATGTCTGGAGTTTTTTCTTTTTTTTTAACATTTTAAATCTTACTGGTCGTGTGCTCATATATTACGGTTTCAACTTTGTGTTTACATGGTGTGTCTGCACATGTTTTTCATGCTTTTCTTTTTTTTTATTTTAAATCTGTTTGTTTTATCCCCTCCCCTCTTTGGCCAGTAAGAAGGCATTGGGTTGGAGGGGTAGGAGATGGAGAGGTTCTGGGAGCAGACGGGAGAAGGGAACTGTGATCAGAATACACTGTCTGAAAAAAATTTATTTTCAATTAAAAAGAAATAACTACTATCTTGTACATGACATTGTATGGAGAATAAAATATGTATAAGAAAGATTTGTGATTTACTTCTACATAAACTATGATGAAATAAAGGCAGATTTATAATTATTAAAATTGGAGTTAAGTCTTCTGTTTGGGGAAAAAGTCATCCAATTAATGGACAAATCAAAGTAACACTAAATACTTGTCATATGCACTGTAAAGTGCACTGGCGTTCATGTATTCAGAAGACTTAAGAAGACTGGTTTAAAGAACAGAGACTCTCAGAGACTCATAGCCAGAAAGAAAAGACTCCCCCAAAACAGAAGTAACAGTGAAGGCCAAATGCAAACAGGCAAGCATTGCAAGAGCACAGAATACAACAGAAAAAAGGAAGGACAGATAGACTGGAGTCTTGTTATAGCATCTCTGAAATATCAGGCTTAAGGCCAGAGGTTCTCAGTCTGGAGTTAGAGGCCAAAGCTTTCAGTGAATTTCCTACAATTAAACAAACAAAAAACCTCTATGTGTACTTTTCCCATTCTTACAGTACAGACAGAGCCAAAGGTTGCCGAGAACTAAAGCGGAGAAGTCACCTTACGAGTAAGCAGCAGACTCACTTCTCCAGTGAGAGAGTGAATGGCTCTATGTAGCAAAAGGCATCGGAGATTTCAAAGGCAGAGGCAGGAAATACAGCACCAGGAAGACTGAAGGGCCTAGAGAAGTAGGCGTCAAGAGGGACACAGAGTGTTCCTAACAGATTCTATTATATACAGCAAGAGTTATGAGCATAAACAGATAAAAAAATAAAAATGGGAGACAAGAGTAATTGTTTCTGTAATTAACAGAAGTGAGGGATGAAGAGGAAAACAAGGTATGGATATTATGAAAAATATGTTGTAAGTATGCTGAATTATTATGTATATTTAATAGGTATGTGGAAGTTGTGTGCTCTGGTTCCCAGCTAATGAAGCAGGATCTGAACTGAAGGTTAGGTATCGTCGTGTAGTCTCTGATGTTTATGAACATGCTCTAGCAGCAGCCAATGGCTCCAAGCACCTCACTCAATTTCTACTCAAGAGCTACAGCCATTTGACATTAATATAACTCTGTTTTGAATACATATTGAATATCCTTCATTTAAAAACATGAAATTGAAAATACTTTAAAATCTCAAGACAATCCTCAAAAGTTTTGAATTCTGGAACATTTTGGTTTTTAGACTTTCAGATTAGGAATGTTCAACTGGTGATGTCTATGGAAATATTTCAAAATCTGAAAAAGCTCCAAACATAAAATATTTCCTGTCTCAAACATTTTAAATAAAGGATATTCAATCTGTATTTAAAATCTGTAAAAGGCAGGCAGAGTTAAAAGGAAAGTTTAGCTTCTTAGAATCAAAATGAAGTTGAACATCAGATGCCTGTGTGGTAGCCGTTAAGAAACACACTAGACTGTGTGTGATGTACAGGCATGTATCTTCAGTCAGCTACTCTATTTATATAGTTCTTTCCAAATCAGACACTGATTTCTTTTGAGACATGAAGCTACTTTTAATGTGGTCTTAAAATAGCTCTGTACTGAGTCAGGAATAGATTCAAATATAATAGTCTTATCCCAGTGATTATTACAGCAAATGTAAGGACTGCCAAATGAAATCCAGACACAATGCTCCAAACTCACTTAGTCAACAGTGCTGATGCTAGTGCAGATGGACCACAGAATGGCTGCCAAAGCATACCCATACCTGAAAGGGGGTGTTTGTAGAGCTGGGTCGTTCACAGTCACTTTGACATTATGACCAGGAAAGCTCGCCTTTAAATGTTCAATGGAGAGAAAGGTATCATTGAAATCCAAGGTAGCAATCTGATTGGGCATTTTGGAATAATGGGCACTACTTGGGTCCCCATAACCTAAAATGATGTCATGCAGCCAGTCCGGTACCACGCAGTCGGTATTCATCAGATTCCGAATGGTCTCCAACACAGCCTGCCAGTAGGAGGACAGAAAGCTTCGTGTCAGTTGACATCTCAAACATTTGCCCTCCCCTGCGATGCAGAGCTGACGGCACCAGTCGGGAATGCCCATGTGTTTCAAGGCAAGCAGCTATTTTCTGCTGACAGGTGCTTGGCAAGACTGAACCAACAGCTATATTTTCAGCTGATACCATACACTGAGTTAAACAAAAGAACTAAGTTAGCAAGAACAGTTTATCCACTAAGAATTTGTTTAGATAGAATGACATAAATGGGTTTGCCACTTGACTCTTCTTGAGCATGATGAAAATAAGATTTATGTCAACCCAATACAAAAAAAAAAAGAAAAAAAAGAAAGAAAATTACAGAACAGGGTCTTAAAAGCAAATGATTCCTAATAAATTTGAGGTTTTCCCTCTCAATAGTATATAGCTCTTCCACCGGTGAAATGCAGAACGACTTATAAAATCAGCATGGATAGAAATAAATTAAAAAGCTGTCAATAATAAAAATGACAAATAAATTGAAGAATTAAAGAACTGGCACTAAGCTAAACAGTGGTGAGGCAAGTCTTTAATCCGGCACTAGGGAGGCAGAGACCTGTCTCGAAAAACAAAAGAAATGCAAACAAGAACCAGGACTACAATAAAACAGGAGTTAGCATATACACTGTCAAAATGAATTAACAGAGCCAAGAACATTTTCTTAGACTATCCAAAAACTATTCTGATAAATATGGAAATTAGGAGGCGAGGCCTAATTTCAAAGCACACAGTAACCAAATAAACTTTTTTAAAACTCAGGGACCTAGCACAGTTTAAATATGGCATGGGTGAGTAATGGACAGACAGATCATGGAATATATTCATACAACACTGATGAATGAGATGAGAACTCTGCCATCTAAGGAAATTCTAAATGTAGTAGAGGTGAAGGAAGACATGGACTATGACAAGCAGCAGAATGTGACAATTAGTAAAGAAACCTACACACTACAAAGGGAATATACACTACAGATGAGAGATGGATGGTGGGGAGATGGGCTTGATATCAGGAAAAGCTTCAAGAAGGAAAGAACCATTTTAATTTAGTACAACAAATCATTTCTGATTGACTTCATCATTAATGGAAAGTTACAGAAATGTTTTAAGCAGCAGGATATAAAGTATCAGTGTTCTAGAGAATTAGGAAATACACATAACAGAATTATGAAGGGACCAGGGAAAGGTGGTCATTCCAATGGTCCAGGCAAGTGGAAGACCCAGATTAGAACAGGCCGCACTCACTGGAAAGCAAATAAAGCCAAGAACCAAATAAGGGATTCTATGCCAGTACATATATAGTAAACATACCACAAAGGCAGGTCATGGTCCCCCTGTTTGCATCAGGACCTGAATGCTTCTTTTAGCTCCTTTTTAGGAAAATCACATTGGATTCCTACCAGCAATGGATGAGTGTTCCCCTTACTCCACATCCTCTCCAGCAAA
>LOEQ01003872.1:32492-51421 GCA_001685075.1 Bramus lutescens
CCTCTCCAGCAAAGGCTATCATTGGTATTTTTGATCTTAGCCATTCTGACAGGTATAAGATGGTATCTCAGAGTTGTTCTGATTTGCATTTCTCTGATGGCTAAAGATGTTGAACATTTCCTTAAGTATCGTTTGGCCATTTGAGATTCTTCTGTTGATAATTCTGCTTAGTTCTGTACCCCATTTTTTAATTGGGTTATTTAGAATTTTAATGTCTAATCTCTTGAGTTCTTTATATATTTTGGAGATCAGTCATTTGATGTGGGGTTGGTGAAGATCTTTTTCCATTCAGTAGGCTGTATTTTTGTCTTACTGACTGTATCTTTTGCTTTACAGAAGCTTCTCAGTTTCAGGAGGTCCTATTTATTTATTGTTGCTCTCAGTGTCTGTGCTACTCGGGTTATATTTAGGATGTAGTCTCCGGTGCCCATGCATTGAAGACTACTTCCTACTTTCTCTTCTATCAGGTTCAGTGTGGTCGGATTTATATTGAGGTCTTTAANNNNGTGGTCGGATTTATATTGAGGTCTTTAATCCATTTGGACTTGAGTTTTGTGCACGGCGATAGATATGGATCTATCTGGTGGGAATGCAGACTTGTACAACCACTTTGGAAAATAGTATGATGTTTTCTCAGAAAATTGGGAATCAACCTACCTCAGGATCCAGCAATACCATTCTTGGGCACATACTCAAAAGATGCTCAATCATACTACAAAAACATTTGTTCAACGATGTTCATAACAACATTATTTGTAATAGCCAGAACCTTGAAACAACCTAGATACCCCTCAACCGAAGAATGGATAAAGAAAATGTGGCACATTTACACATTAGAGGGTACTACTCAGTGGTAAAAAACAAAGACATCTCGAATTTGCATGCAAATGAATGGAATTAGAAAACACTATCCTGAGTGAAGTAACACAGACCCCAAAAGATGAATATGGTATATACTCACTCATAAGTGGATACTAGCTATAAAGGACACTGAGCCTATAGTTCATGATCCTAGAGAAGCTAAGTAATAAGGTGANCCCCAAAAGATGAATATGGTATATACTCACTCATAAGTGGATACTAGCTATAAAGGACACTGAGCCTATAGTTCATGATCCTAGAGAAGCTAAGTAATAAGGTGAAACCAAAGAAAAACATATATAGAAATTTCCACCTAGAAATTGGAAACAGACAAGATTGCCTGACAAAATTGGGAGCATGGGGGTGGGGGAAGAAGGGAGGGTGAAAGGGGAAGAGGAGGGAAGAAGGGGAGGGTTGAGGAGAACTTGAAGGAATGGGATAGTCGAGATGGAGGAAGGGCAACGATGAGAGCAGGGAAAGAGATATCTTGATCGAGGGAGCCATTATAAGGTTAGCAGAAGCCTGGCTCTAGAGAAATTCCCAGGAATCCACAATGATGACCCCAGCTAAGACCTTAAGCAGTAGAGGAGAGGGTGCCCAAACTGGCCTTGCCTTGTAGTTAGACTGATGAATATCTTAAGTGTCACCATAGAACCTACATCCAGCAACTGATGGAAACAGAAGCAGAGACTGACAGCAGAGCATTGGGCTGAGCTCCCAAAGTCCAGCTGAAGAGTGGGAGGAGTGAGAATATGAGCAAATAGGTCAAGACCATGATGGGTTCATCCAATGAACAGTTTACCTGAGCTAATAATGGGAGCTCACCAACTCCAGCTGGACAGGGAAGGAACAAGCATAGGACTAAACTAGTCCCCTCTCTGAATGTGGTTGACAGCTGCATGGCTGGCGCAAACTGAGGGGCCACTGGCAGTGGCACCAGGATTTATCCCTACTGCATGTACTGGCTTTTTGGGATCCTATTCTCTTNAAGAGTGGGAGGAGTGAGAATATGAGCAAATAGGTCAAGACCATGATGGGTTCATCCAATGAACAGTTTACCTGAGCTAATAATGGGAGCTCACCAACTCCAGCTGGACAGGGAAGGAACAAGCATAGGACTAAACTAGTCCCCTCTCTGAATGTGGTTGACAGCTGCATGGCTGGCGCAAACTGAGGGGCCACTGGCAGTGGCACCAGGATTTATCCCTACTGCATGTACTGGCTTTTTGGGATCCTATTCTCTTTGGAAGGATACCTTGCTCAGCCTAGATGTAGCAGGGAAGGCCTTGGACCTTCCACAAGGCAATGTGCCTTACCCTATCTGAGGAGTGGATGGGGGTGGGGTGGGAGGGTGTGTGGAGGAAATGGGAGGAGGGGAGAGAGTGGGAACTTGGATTTTTTTTTTTAAATCTAATTAAAAAAATCATGTTGGGCACCTGCTAAACTTTCATGGTGATTACTTATATTTCTTACTTTCTTGATTGGAAGTTAAGGTCTCAACCACGTTGATTCATCTCTACAACTCCCATATAACTAATCACAACTTCAGACACACAAAAGACACTAAAAAGAATGGCAAATGAAGAAATATTTTGTAGATTTCAGTCATGTGACTGAGATTCCCTTACTGAAAAGTGAGACTGTCCTAGGTACTGTACAACCTGGAAAGAGACCTCTCAAGAGATACTTAACTGAGTTGCTTGTATGGAGATGAAGAACAAACTGTAAATATACCTAAGGAAAATCATCTACCATGAAATCATGTAAAGTCATGGGTTATTTAAAGAACAGGGTGTGTGATCAGTGTGGCTACAGTAGAGTAAGAAAGGAGACGGAGGAAATGACAGGGGAAGTCATGGGCAAATGAAGATGTAACAACAGTGTCTTGGATTATTAAAAACTCTCCAATGTGATGAGAAACAATTAAAGAATGTAAAAGAGGGGCACCAAAGTATAACTGAGATTTTGAAAGAACGGCAGAGAGGCTATGGAGAGAGAGTAATGTACTGGGAGGAACAGAGGGAAGAGCAGCGGGGATGTGGAATGAAGGTGTCTGCATACAGCATGGCCAGAGGTGGGGAGCCACTCAGCACTGAAGGACTGCTTGTGGAGCAGGAGGAAAGGACGCGAGGGATTCCCACTGCAGTTGTCTTCAGAGGAAGAAGAATGGAGAATAAATTTCTGCATTTGAGAGCTTATATATTTTCTTATACACAGCGACAGTGTGGGAATGCAAGAGAGTGACAGGACTGCATCAACAATGAGGCTCGGGGCAGAGGAAGGAAAGTCACCCTGCAAAAACTGGAAGTTACCAATATCAGTACAACTTGAAAGAACAGTGTTGCTTACAGTCCCTACTAGAGACTTGCATGTGAGCACAGAAAGAGTATTTTCAGATCTTCCTTTACTAAAATTCTCTGTCTAAACTATGAAAGCAAAAATTAGGAATCCCCAGGTCTTCCTGTTCCTAATGAGTGATGTGTGTCACAACACTGTATCAGAGAATCATTCAGCAGTTTTGTCCACATCTGTATTCTAAAGACATCTGGGAGTACACCTACTTTGGATCCACTAAATGAATGAACAGTCTTCCTCCTCATTCTGGGCCTAAACTGAGCACCTAATGTAAAAAAGCAAAAAAGGAACTGACTTTCACGACAAAACCTGAATTCATTTATAAATTTCCAATTTCTTTAAAGCCAAAACAGATTTAGCAAATGGATTTCCTTAAATGTCACATCTAATTAATATGCTATGAATTTAAGAATGCTCACAAAATTAAACAGTTAATGTTGTCTTTAAACTCCCTAACCCAGTATGCATGTGTTTCTATTTTAGGATTTCATTATTAGGATATAAGGGCATTTAGGTACAGAATCAAACTTACCTTAAAGTTATTCTCCTTTGGCTTCCTCCTCATTATGACATTGAAAGTGTCATACACATCTTCGGCTCCATTTTGTATAGTATTGGTCATATCCTGTTGATACTGGTTGGGATCCAAAAACACTCGAAATGTCCTTGACTCGCCTCTAAGATTGGGTCTGGGTTCAGGTCCTAGATATTGTTAAAGACTTTGTTAAATGAAATAAGTATTTTCAACTAACTATCAAAGAAAGTTAAAAGTATTTCTCTTCTAGAAACGATAAGCCTTTAAACTTATCTCCAGTATCCCCTCACGTCTAAACTGCCCTCTACTTAGACAATTTAGATTCAAAATTAAAAGCATATTCCCCTTTTTCTAAATTTTTATCATTTCTTACCACTCATGTTGTGCAGAGATCAGAGGGATTACAATTGTGTGCTGTCAGGCCTGGCCTATTTAGAAATATTAAAAACCGTATACTTTACATTATCTAATATAGAAACTTAAAAAGGCAACTCAGTTGCACATACTACTTGTGCACATTTATAAAGTACAATGGAAAATTCAATACATTTAACAGTTTTTTGTTTGCCTTTTTTTCCCCCCACGCTGGGTACTGAACCTAGGGAATACACAGCACCTGCTAGGCAAGAGCCCCATCACCCATTACCTATTCTACAACTGTGAAGTAGACATTTCACATACAATCTTTTGTGTTTACTACATAAAGCAACTAAAAGTTTACTAAGAAAGACAGCACAGAAATGTATCACTCTAGACACACATTCTCTTGAATGCAATAGATCACGATACCATCTTCGATGACTCGCCCTTTGTCATCCAGCATGCCCTGGATTTCACAGCCTCTGACGTATACCAAGCCAACCTGCTCAATAAAAGGTCTCCTCCTGTCAAACTTAGTACCATAGGGCTTTGTGGGACGCACAGTGATTAAAAAGCATACGTCGTGTTTGCGGAGACCTAGTGAAACACAAAGGCATTTTGGCATATTAGAATTACATTTTTTCTGGCCTTTCAAATTGGCAAAATCTTAATCTTTTTGAAGGAGAAAAAAACATTAAAAATAAAAGAAGTGACCAATAAGGCATTTTGGATTATAACATGATTGTGTGTTTCCTACATTTTTTAATATTAAATATTTCATAGCAGTAATTAAAAGGAAGATCTTTTTATATTAAAATTAGAAACTTCTGTGTCATGAATTAATTACAGAGTAAGACTTCCAAGTCATGTTACAGATCCAAAATTGGATGTTCATCATCATCCTTATTTTTAATTCTTATTAAGTAACCAAAAGTACGGCTGGAATATAATTCAACTGTATCATAGTCATCAAATTTCTACCATAAGTTTCAGCTACATCATTCCAAACAGCCTAAATGCACTGCCCTAAAACAGGTTAACTCAAGAATAACGTATCCAAGCACAGAAGTGCTTTTATCCACAGATATTACGCACAGAAGATGGCTCAACACACAGTTTCAGAGAGCAAACAGGGAATCTTTCTAAGTGAATGTCAAGAGAGAATGTCAAGAGGGTCAAAGTCCAGGGCTTCTCCACTGGCTTCCCAGCTCTACCAATAACACTGAAACAGGAATAAAGGGGGCATCAAAGTGGTACAGGTCACAACATGGACTGCCACATCACTTTATCTTTGTTTCTTTGCTGACCTATTATGTTTAGCCATTGAATAACAAAAATGAAAATGTACATAGTCAGTCTACTTATAATCTTGGGAAAAAGATATACAACTAGATTAAGACATCAATGTGAATTTATGGCTAATAGGATTGGAAGCATCATGGCTTCTTTTTGTAGAGTTTGGGTGTAAGCAAAGCTAAAAATAACTCAAATCTGTAAGGGCAAATAGATGCAAAGGGATCGAAGAGGCAATGAGAACTATACGGAACGGTGTTCTGCTGAGTTACGCTGCTACATAACCTCGAGTCTTTACAACTCAAACATCTAGGTTTTAGAGACAAAGAAGAGGCCCTGGGAAACCCTGATCAAAGTAGGAGTCACTTTCTGACATCAACAGCGATGGCTGACTGAGTATCCCTCCAAAATCAGAACATTACAGCAGGACACATCTTAAATTTACACTTAAAAAAAGTCTGTACTACCATGAGCTCGCCTTTCTTCTCAAGCATTTGTAACCATCCTACCTGTGTTTTTAGAAGCAAAACCCAACATCCAGTTTCTATATGGGGTAATAATGAAGATAAGGCTCCAAGCTTCAAATCTGGAGGGAAGGGAGTTCTAATTTTTTGTGGAAACATTTCAAAGCTATTCTGTATGTAAGACAACATTCAAGACACTCCTCCCCTCATTTTCTGCTCGCATGTTGGATCAATATAAGGGCTGAATGTGGGCCCAGCCTTACAGAAGAGCACTGCTCTTCCCACTACATGTCAGAGTGTGGTTCACGCATCCCTAAATACTCCACAGCACCCTGCCTTGTCCACCAATACCCAACCATTCATTCTATTTCTCAGTCTACCAGAGGCCTATGGTAAAGGAGGGTGTGAGGGGAAGAAAAAGAAAAGTCACAGGGCTGGGAATAAGTGAGAGAAAGCAAACGAGAAAGATATATATATATATATATATATNAACGAGAAAGATATATATATATATATTTAAGTTTTCTTCAGGTATTCTAGCAGTCCCCAGAACAACAGAGAAAGGCTTTGTCAGGACAGCATTTTTCTTTCCCTAACTTTTTACAAGGCTGACCTGTCATTTCTCATCTTTAAACTGTAACAGGTCTTTAAAAATCTCCAACCATTACTATTTCTGAGAGTGCCAATAAGTCACTTATTTTATTCCCCAATGTGTAAAATAGTGTTAGATACTTAGCGCCTTAAGTTTCAGTGGCTAATAACTGCAAGACCCTGTCCAGCAACTAATGAATTCTCAAGGTACAGTAATCATAAAGGTGCACAATGTTCTAGATATATAATGGAACAGACTGGAACTCACAGAAAGATAAAGGACTCAAAACAATCTGTCACAAATGACACCCAGTAAAGAAGCCATTTTTCAAACATTTGGCCAACTGCATTGCTAGATTGCTTCAGAATCCCCTTATAAGTCTAGCATATGCTCCCCGTGGTTACCGCCGTGCTGGGAGCTATAATTTCTGGAAACTGATCCATTATGGCACTATCCTTTTCCTTCTGGCATCTGAAGAAGGTAGCAGGAGATTAAACCTACTGGCTGCTATTTCTTACCACAGCACAGCAAGTGGGAGCCCTCAGACAGCTGGGGTTGGGCAGGCAGGGAGGGGGCAGCAGGGAGGGAATGATACAAAAGTACCCATGGCCTGGCGGTTCAGGGGCCACTTCTTACACAGGTGTTAGCAAAGTTTTAACACTTTTTCACTCAATATTTCTGAACATAGCTTCCCCAAAAGTTAATTATGGTACACAACTCCCATTGCCAAAACTTTATATAGTTTAAAAAAAATTGGAACATAAATGGTTTACTTTCTTGTCAATTATCACACAACTTCAAGTAAACCTAGTTTCACTGAGTCTTTATCCATCTTTCTTCTTCTGGTAAAATAGTTTCCTTAGGATCCTCACTCCATGTCTCCTCAGCAGATTCCTCCTCTGACCTGCATTCTCCATGAGGTGTATGCATCTCTCTTCTACTCTGCTTTCATCTTTTCAAAGTATCACTGTCTCTACTTATTCTACAAATGTGTGTGAGTTATATCTGAGTCTCCTTTAGGACATATTAATGCTTTTATATTGACTCTAAAAATCCAGAAAACATTATACTAAATTTATAATTTCCTCTCAGTTTGCTTTGCAAACTGCAATCTTTAGAACACTTTGACAGTTACAATTGTGTTATTTAAACATTTATATATGATCCTTAGTATTTTTTACTAATTACAAAGATAAGTAGAGTACTTTATAATAAATTTTAGGAGCAAAGCTGAATAAAATTTTAAAAGGACAACATTTAGTAATAGTCTGTAATGCTTCTAAATCAGGGGTTCTCAACATGTGGGCCATGACCCCTTTGGGGGTCACATATCAGATATTTACATGACAATTCATAACAGTAGAAAAACTACAGTTATGAAGCAGTAACAAAGTAATTTTATGGTTGGGGGTCAGCACAATATGAGGGACTACTAAAGGGTCACAGCTTTAGGAAGATCGCAAGTCACTGTTCTAAATGAGAAACTAGAAAGGAAAGAGGTAAAAGGTAGCCGTCACTTCTTGAAGTACCAAATTACCTTCCCATTCATCCTTGATGTGATCTCTGACATTCAGATTGATGGTGACATCTGCACGGACTCGGGTTGGCCAGTTTTCACCAATGTTGGGTTTGGCAACCTCAACGACAGTAAAAGCCACAATGGGCTGAGCCATTCGTGCCCAACCACCAAATACTACACCACCATACTCAGACTGCCTGAAAAGCCAAAGCAGTGGAAGATTACACAAACAGGAACTTTACAACTTTATACAAGTAAAACTTGGAAGATACATGCTTAGTTCAAGGTTAAGTGCTAGTTAGCACTGGTTACCCAGGGGAGGGGCTCTTTCTTCTTAAAGAATGAACAGTATTATATACTTCTATACTGTATATATAGGCACACACTTCCTTTACTCTTTCATCTCTATATAGACACAGACTGCCTCCCTATCTTGCTGTTGACAACAGTGCTGCTAAGCGCACGAAGAACATGTATTTCTTCAAGACAGTGATTTTATTTTCTATTACTGGGGAATGTCCATACAGTATTCTATAATGGCTGTACCATTATAGTCCTAAAGAACATTGCATAAGCTTTCATTTTCTTAATAATCTTGCCAATAGCTATCTTCCTTCTTAACAAGGATGAGTGTCTGGAAGTCCATTTCCTGCGGAGTAGAGGCCTGAGCATTGCTTGTTTATAGCTGTTGACCACCTTTATATCTTTATTACAATCATCCACTTAGGATGCCTGCCATTTTTTCAACTTAAATTTTTTATGTGTGCATTAAGTTGTCTATGTTCTTATACTTCTGATATAAATCCTTAATTAGATATGAGTTGCAAGTATTTCTTCACACATAGATTTCCTTCTCATTTTCCTTATTTTTGTACAGAGACTTGTTACTTTTCTACTCACTATTGCTATATCTTTGTTTTTGATTCCTCTGTTTTTGGTGTTATAATCCAAGACAAAAAACAAAAGCAAAAATTTTAAGAGCAATGTTATAGAAATCATCTGTGTTCTTCCAGATATTTCATGGTCTCAAGAGTTAAGCTTAATCTGTTTGAGTTCATGTTGATGTTGCAATGATCTGATTTCTTTTGGGTTCTGTATGCAGATCTAGTTTTCCTCTATTGAAGACACTCTTCCTGCTTGATAGCATATTCTCAGCACAAGTGTCATATATGCATAGTTTTATTCCTGGGCTTTTCACTGTTATCTATTTGTATATGACCCTATTTTGTTGTTGCTGTTGTTTATTTTTTTTGAGACAGGGTTTCCCTGCGTAACAGCTCTGGTTGCTCTGGAACTCAATCTATAGACCAAGATGGTCTTGAACTCAAGATCCATTCATCTGTCTCTGTCTCCCAAGGGCTGGGCTTAAAGGTGTGAGCCACAACTGGAGTATTCCCCCACCCCTTTTTAGGTCTACTGCGCACTATTTTGATCACAGTAGTTTTGTAATATATTTGAAATCAGGAAATGCAATGCCTTTAGTTTCACTGTTCTGGATAGAAACTGATTCAGCTACTCTGTCTTTTTCCCTACTGGAATCTCCTAAGGCTTTTGCTCGTCTGGTGTCTCCTTCATTGCTAAAGGACAGAATACTTAGGTTTATTTGGTCCTTTCCTCTCTTCAAATAATTTCAACTATTAACATTTTATCTTTTGTTCTTTACATTCTTATACAACATATATTTATGTACTTATTTTAATTTCATTTTACATTCCAACCACAGTTCTTTCTCCCATCCCTCATCCCACCCCTCCCCTCCAGGAAACTATTATTTAAAAACTTAAAAACGTGGAAGAATCTTCATTGGGATATAATAAAGTATCTATCTACTCACTTAAAAAAAATCAGAGGGGAAGTTGAGTTAATTGATAACAACTAGCAGCAATCCCCAAATACTTATTCCTATCTACGTTACTTTAAAGTGCATTAAGAACTAACTTTACATTAGATGGTGCATTTGGAACATAAACCAAGGCAGCACTTTAAAACTTACATTTAACACTAATTCCAAAAATGACATTAAATTACATCTACTATGAAGATTAAGTGCTGTAACTAAAACCTATACAACTTTATTTATTTTTTACTATACAACTTTATAACATCAGAGAAAAACTAAGAATAAAAGTTGTGCAATGGTTAGCACTGGGACAGCTCTCGAAGGCATGGCAGTGTGCTTAAAATCTTATAAAAGAGTCTCTACCACTTTTTACCCCATGACAGTTAATACTGCCTTGTGGAACTCATTTACTGTAAATGTACAATCCAAGAGTTTTAGTAAATGTATACGATGTACATCTACCATCACAATCCAACTTTAGAACATTTGTATCACCCCTGAATGCTCTTGTCCAATAGCAGTTAGTGTCTGTGCACCCCAGGCAACCACTAATCTGGGCCCTTCAGTCTTATTTCTTAGAGAACTGAAACTTAAAGCATAAAAAGGACAGACTTCGCCCACTTGGAAGCACATCACCTTTTACTGTCCACATGAAAACGTGACCTAAATGGTGCCTGGGTTTCTCTCCTCCACCCTCACAGTGTGCCCAGCCCCTGCAGCAATTTCTTCATGTGCACCAGTGGCAAAACTTTAGAAGAATTTAGTATTTCAAATGTGAACAAACTAACTCCAAAAGCAACATTTTCTTTCTTACATCAAAAGATGAGTAATTTTAAAAGATCCTCTATTATTAGAGAATAAAAACCATGAGTAATTGTTTGTTTTGTGTGTGTGTCTGATATTTAAATTAAATGTACAAGTGAATTCTATTTACTTAAGTGCTAGTTAACAAATCCCTATTTTGCAAAATGGCCAAAATTAGGCTCTGAATCTAGGCATATAAATGCAAGGTAACCATAAATTGTAAAGGAATTTCTGCATCAAGTGCCCCCACAGGGTCCGAACAATGGGCAATAATTTCAGCAAAGCTGTGGGCAGGGATGAGCAGCCAGTGGATATACAAATTTCATAATTCTAGCCTATTTACTGACTCAACTGATTATTAAGTCAAAAATACTTGTGTTAGGTTTTATAGTCTTATCCAGAATAACTTCTCACATAATAATTTAAAAACTATAACTGTGTATAAAATAAAATAAGGATGTGAAAAAATAGATCATAATCACAGTGCCTGTGGCCACTTTCTATGGTGAGGAAAAGGGAGAAGGCTGGAAGTTACCTAAGGAGGTTCACAGTCCAGCAACCATTAAGTTTTTCATACAAAGTCAGTAACACTGCATGTGTACCTACTGTGTCTGAAAGGTAATGAAGATTCACTTCATGACTCAATTTTATTAATAAGCAAATACATACTTTTAATATACATGATTTATAATCATTGACTATAAACAGTGAAGGAATACCCCAAATCTCTAGGGTAAAATTCCAAAACTAACCTTCACCAATCTCATAGTGCAACACTGTCTACCACGGCTGGAACAAAAGGCTTTTCTTAAAGAAACTCTCCAGATAAAGTCAAAGTTAGAGAGAAACAGAAGAAATCCCCATGTAAATAGACCTGTAGGTGAACCCTGCCAGGTTGGTTCCAATGTGCTACTCATAGAATGTTCTGAAACACCCAAGGCCCTAGACAGCTCCTTTGGGCACTGACTTACACTTCCCACTACAGTCATGGGAGCAACTGTGGGAGAGGAGATCTCCATTCCTGTAAACTCCACCCAAGACTAACAGTGTCTCTGCCCTATACAGGACTGCTGGCCAGCACACATCCTCCCCTTTACCCTGCTACTACCAAATAAGAGAATCTTGTCTATATTTCTCCCTCTCCCTGCCTAAAATGACCTCTCCTCCCTTCTCCCCAGTTCTCCAGCCACATCTCCAGATACTTAGACACATAGTTCACATTTTAACACCTCAGAATTAAATTCGCATTTTAAAAATTCTCAAAACTGTATCATTGACAGATATCTTCATATTACTAATCACACTGATTTTCTTAACACGGTGTATCATTTTACTATAGACACATTTCTTCATTATAAATGGCATCAATTTACTGACCATGGCTTCATTCTGCTGACACTGTCCTCTATGTCTTGTCTAATTTCATAAGTTGATTCCAAGCGGAAGAGATTAAAGTTCCTCAGGAGGTAGTCATGTAGAGTTAGAAACTGCAAATTCAATTTGGGGAGAGCAAGACAGCCTGAAAAAGAAAACAGCATTGGTGATAGCATTATTTTTTGAATCAGCCATCTGATGTAAATACAAAAACCACACCAGCTACTAGGGAAGCAGCTACTGATGACGTGAAACACAGACACATCCTCACACTTCCATCTGCGCAGACACTAAGGCTAGACTAGCACAGGCTACCTTTTGAAAACTGAGGGCACAGGTACAACTATTCATAAAAGTAATCTACATTAGCATTTCACACGCAAACTGTGCGTCTTAAATGTTCGCTGAGACACTGAACACTAGTAAAGGCTCCAGGAACTTAAAAGCTCCTTCCCCTTCATGCCATCCAAATCCTGAAGTGTATAACATTAGCATAAACTCACAATGTGACAGATTACTATGCAAACTTAATTATGATGCTGTCACTTTGCCTAAAGAGAACTCCAAGCATTCCTTTGGGTAGACTTTAAGGGTCAAGGCACTGCCTAGTTATTCCATCCCTTCTCTTCTCTGTCAGTGAATCAAGTCTTACCCTTATTTAGAGATCAAGTACTCGACAGCATTATCAAAATAATCCTTAAAGCCACATACATTTAATGGACAAATCATGTTTTTGTAATCATTATCTAAAGTATAACAGTAATAATAGAACTGGATGAAATTATGTGCAAAATACTCATATCATTTTTATTAGTAGATACTGACTTGCAATCTGACTCAGCATCTCTCTCTCAGGCACAGGTTGAAGGAAAGGTGTCTCATTCTCATTTAAAACAAAACAAAAACCCATTAACACCTTGTAACCTCCACTGAATTAAAAATGGCCACACAGAAGGGAATAGGTTCCTCATAGCATCCTTGTCTATATGTGTGGCACCTTGCTTTCATCTGGTCTCCTCCCTCTGTTCCCCTAGCAGTCCTTCCCTAATTAGCCCAGCCTCTACTTTATTATTACATGGATTCCTGTTTTAGAATATTTGTATACTGTGTGAAGGTGCATTGCTGTTATTGATGCAATAAAAAGAGCAACAGCCAATAGGTAGCTAGGAGGTATAGGCGGGATTTCTGGATAAAGAAAGGAGGAGAATTTAGGTGCGTAAGAGACACTAGGAGACACAGAAAAGAAACAGGAGGTGCAAGATGGAAGAGAGGTAACACCACATGATGGAACCTAGATTAATATGAAAGGGTTAATTTAAGTTATAAGAGCTAGTTAGGAACAAGCCTAAGCTATAGGCTAAACTTTCATAATAAGTCTCCATGTCATTGTTTGGAAGCTGGCTGGAGGGACAGAGAAAGACCTGTTACATACGTCATCCAATGTGGGGGCATATATTTCCAAACAGGACCTGAGAAAGCTTAAAAAGTTCCCAACATACAAACATGGAACCAGAGGATTCCTAGTCCCAGTCTCTCAGGCTGGTTGCAGCGCATAGAGACACGGTTCTCCACTTCTGCCTATGGGTTGGAGTCAGCCAACAGAGCAATGTGCAGTGCCATGTGCTAAGCTGAGCCATGTGGCAGGTGACATGGCAGTTTAAGATTTGTCTCATGTGGTCAGAGAGTGCTACAGACGCTTAGTAAAGCCAGGTCCAGACACCAAAAAAACCTCTATAAAAGTATAGTATGTTTAAACATGCTTAGAAGCTGAAGAAAGAAAATGGATATAGACAGACATAGAAAAAAATAGTTTAAAAATAATAAAGTCTTTAAAGAGAGAGTAAAATAATACATTTTAAAAAGCCACATAAAGGTGGGAAATTGGGCATCTGGATCCTGTATGGTGTTTTGTTGACTGAGAATTTTTTGAATGTCAATGAACAGAGAACGACAGTTGCTGAGAGACATTCAATTGTGGAATGGACTGCTAAATTAAACCAGCCTATATACTTTAGGGATGTCTTGGCTTCAAATTGGAAGTTAGACAATATATTGCATTGGGGGAGGGGCTCTGCTTTTGTTTCCACAGGAAATGAAAAGCTATGAATTCCTTCAAAGTTAATCAAGATCATATTTGAGCAGGGGAGACCTCCTGAGGATCTTGGCTACAGACACAAGGGAAAAAAGTCAAGAAAGACTACAAGACAGGTAATGTAGAAGCTGATCCCTTGACATGGGAAGAGCCCTAAGACTGGGTAAAACATGATAAATCTTGTTGGTGATAGAGCCCTCATGACTTACACATACCATCCTTTCAGATGGATGGATAGAAATTTATGTTACAGTTTGGTTATATAATCCAAGTGGACTTAAAAAGTTGACAGATGCCTTTTATCTGCTCAAAATAAAACAAAAAGCCATCTTTAGCTGACTTGTATACACCACACATTCTACACTTTTGTGAATACAGATACATATGTTACCTTTAAAAGTTTCTATGTTTTCAGAAAAAAAGGACCAGACAGTAAAATAAGACAAGCAGCCCAGGTGATCCAGCTTCTAAGAAAGCCTGTTAGTTTCCCCAAAACTTCAAAGTTGCTAGCTGAGATGGTCCAGCCTCACAGACTATCCAGCCAGAACTTCAGACAAGTCTTACACTTTCTCATCACAAGACTGCACAATAGCTAGCTCTTCTAGGACCTGAACATTATCCCAATAGTCTCAGGGTAACCCCCAGGCAGCAGGAAGCAGTCTACAGAACATGATGCCCACATTCCTAGGAGGTGGGATGGGTGGTCTGGGGTCATTCAGTGGGTTATGGATGTTTGTCACTGTTTAGTGGGGTTGGCTACAAGTTGTTATTGGTCAAGATCAGGAAAAAAAAAAACTGAAAAAAGGAGATAAAGTCAAGGATCTCAATCTAAAGGGGAAAAGTGGGGAATACAGTATAGAAATGATGGGATAAAGGGGTGGATTGTTGAATCTACTTTTGAACAAGTACAAATCCCAAATATTTTACAATGGTATCAATTTTTGTATACTGATTCAAATTTAAGGTTATTCTGCATATATGTTTCTATTTTTGTTTAAGGTATTGTACCTATGCAGATCTTTAAAAACATAATGTGAAGTTTTAGCCCTTGTAAGCTATTTAGGATAATAAAAAAAAGACAGATTAGTAGTCATCTATAATGATTAAACTTATAGTCACGTTAGGTATGTTTTCAAGGCCAACAGAGATGTACTTTAAATTGATAGATGGTTTTCAAATACTTCTGAGACCTACAGAATATGGCATTTAAAACATTTAATAACATAAGGCTTTTCATTACAATGAGACATGTCTGTTCCTGGCTGCACCAATTTATTTCAAAAAAGATGATGGGGATCAAAGAACTTCTATAATGTAGTTTGCTTTTCTTGTGGTAGAGCTAGCCATTTGGCTAAGAAACTGCTCTTGCCTCAACTGCTGACAGTATACTCTTTAAACTGGACAAGCAGGACACAAAAGAAAGCAAGAAAGCAATTGCCAAACTTTGCCAAGACAAGGTAGGTCAGTCCTTCAAAATTCCTGCTTCACAAAATAATCTCTCAGATATTCTAGACTTATGGGCCAAAGATGGATGCCCCAATATTTCAGAGGAACCTTGGGTGACAGTTTCTATCATTTCTTGCTTCTATCACTTTTAAGGTTTTGGAAGCTGCTTGCTCTGCACTTCCTGTTTACTTAAGTAATATAGCCTTCTCAGTCTTTGATGGGGTTGAAGGCCAAATAGGTTATAGTTACAATTTTCCTTGTTACCAAATTCAAAATAGAAACTTACATAAGATATAGTTTCACTATGTTAGAGTTAAAAGCTTTCCTTTTTATTTAGACAAAAAGGGGGAAATGTTGTGGGATACTTGTATACTGTGTGAATATGTACTGCTTTGATTGGTATAATAAAAAGCCAAATGGCCAATAGCTAAGCAAGAAGTATAGGTAGGATTTCCAGTGAGAAAAAGGGAGAGGAGGAAAATCTAGGCACACAAGAGACACCAGGAGACACAGACAGGAAACAGGAGGTGCAATATGGAAAAGACAATGACACATAATAAAATGTAGATTAATATAAATGGGTTAATTTAAGTTATGAGCTAGTTAGGAAGAAGACTAAGCTATAGGCTGAGATTTCATAATTAATAGGAAGTCTCCATGTTATTATCTGGGAGCTGGATGGTGGGACAGAGAAAGACTCATTACAGATTCCATTATTCTACTTCCTACTTTCTTTAATATCTCTTCCTCTCTCATGATCCTTGCTCTAGTGTCTTGTCCTACACACACACACACACATACATACCTACATATAATATAATTTTTATGTTCTATATATAGGAAAGAACAAGCCATGCTTGTCTTTCTGATTGTGGCTTATATTTTTTTGGGGGGTGGAGGGGATTCAAGATAGGGTTTCTCTGTGTAGCTCTGGCTATTCTAGAACTCACTCACCTTGAACTCAGAGATCCACTTGTCTCTGCCTCCCTGAGTGCTGAGATTAAAGGTGTGTACTACCACTACCACCTGGCACTGGCTTATGTTGTTTAATATAATTATTTCCAACTGCACACACTTTCTGAGGGTAGATTTCAGAAATTCCAGGAACTCTGGAGCAGCAGCCATTGAAAGAAGTGTGACTACTTTAGAGTCATCACTAGTATAATACCACTGGTACATTTAGGCCAAATCTCTGCTTCAGTGTATTAACAGGTAGTTTTGAAAGAAAACTACAGGCTCAATAGGTAGTACATACATACACTTGGGAGATTAAGGAGACAGAAGTTCAAAACCAGCCTAAAGTACATTTCAGGTTAGTTTGCACAGTATGATACCTTGGCTCAAAATATAAAGAATAAAAATAAAAATTAAGAACCCCAAACATTTGTTACCAACTGCTGTTATGTATTTTATATTATGTATTTTATGCTGTTATATATTTTATTTCAAGCCTTCACAAAGAACTTTAAAAATGCTCTAACAGAGCTTTTGAAAGGCAAGTCTATTAAACAGTGACACAATGAAAGCTGTACTTTCTGCATTCTTAAGTCTCCTTAAAAACAGCCTTGTGGTTTAATAACCATATTCTATATAGGGCAACATATCTTAGGGTATAGTTAGTTACACTGAATACAAATCCTTTCTTAAGCATTCAAAGTTCTCATTCTTTCTAGCTTCTAATATTAACTTCAGAGCACAGAAAAGTAGCTTATGTACAGAGGAGTTGGTGTGCATTTCAGCTACATATGAAGAAATTAAGTTCACGTCACATCTGAAGCTCTGTATCCTTCACTTGTGTTCCTTTACCTACCTTCCCCAGAATAGTACTCAGTTGGGACAATGTTTTCATCCCATATAATTTTCTCGGTTGGATACAAAGGCATCTGATTCAGTTGCTGAATCTGAGAGATCCGGCGTTCATGGCGAGACACCTGCAGGAAGGAACAGGTTTGTGCAGGACATGAGCAACAGTACGGTTTACCCAGAGCAACCGGGACAGGCCCACCACATGCACGGGTCAAGAAATTCCTGCCTTTCAGTCACTGAGGCACTTCAACAAGACTTCACTTTTCTCTTCCTGTTTTCCCTCATAAGTCACAGAATAAGACGGCATCAATCAAATGTACTAGCGCCAATCTCAGCTCCTCCATTTATAAGGAAGTTACTATAAGCTTCATAATCTTAGTTATTTCTTAGTAAAACATATGAAGCATCACAGTCTATCAGAGGTCTATGAAAATGGAATGGGATACTGTAAACCGTATCAAACTCCATGGTACATGCCAAGAGTTTCAGAACTGTAGTATCTATGTAAAAACCAAAGAAACATTCCAAACAAAAATTTGGAATCCTGGATTTAATTTTAATTTTCCTACTAAGAATCTCATTTAATCTGAGAAATTTTATGAATCCCCTAGTCTGAATCTTCTCCACTGTAAAATGATAGGGTAAGCTGTACTTCCCCTTCAGTAATGATCTCTACATATGCTTAATGCCAGAGTTGTGCATCTCACACATAAACACGCCTGTTTTCTAATTAACAATGCCAAAATGACATTGGTTTTTCTATGAGAAAGATCCCTGGGAAGGGTCTGCATTTCTTTTGTTCATAAAACTTTTAGTATTGGTACCAACAGCCTGACTCAAAAGAGATTTTACATCGTTAGAAAAGAGCTCAGGGAATTTTTAGGAAGCATGTGCAGTTATAGACAGTGACAAGTGACTTGTCGGAGGACAGACAGAGATAGCAATCTAAGACACACTTCACAGAGTAAGCATGCAAGATAAAAAGCTTTTTCCATACTAGAACTAATTTAAAATGCTCCCCGAGGCTTTGTCCCCAAATGATACTCAAACACCTGTCACTAAGCTTTAAACACCTGTTAACAAATAGTTTCTCGTCTCTACTCCCCAATTCATCTTTCCAACAGTGGAGGGTTATGTTCTACCTCATGTATTAAAAATATAAGCTTGGAAAATAAATCACAGAGTGGCACATCTAGTATGGTTCAACATGCATAAGAAAAAACAATAAATACATGCATATTTATTTATTTATTGTTTAGACACAAATGATTGAAATAGATGAAAAGCCAATCAATCTTAAAATAGTAAAGAAAAAAAACAAAAACAAAACCTAAAACAACCATTTTAAATCCTCCCCTCTCCACCCTAGAAAAAATAAGAAAAGTGGTCACAAGGCTGTGAGAAGGAAGTGGACACACTCATCAGACTGTTAGTGGCAATCTACATTTTGGAGGATAACCAGGCAGCCTCTTTTTCGTTGTAGATAAACACACACATCAGATGACCAGTTTCTGGTTCTGATTAAATGTCCACATATGGGCGGGCACGGGCACACGCGCGCGCGCGCACACACACACACACACACACA
>LOEQ01003872.1:67474-78624 GCA_001685075.1 Bramus lutescens
CTAGTTCCAGGACAGGCTCCAAAGCTACAGAGAAGCCCTGTCTCAAAAAACCAACCAAACAAACAAAATTAAATCATTACATGATTATTGTATATGTGATAAGAGAAGTAATGCATAAAATAGAATTTTTTTTTTGACAGGGCTATGAGAGACCTAAAGCTAAAACAGAATAATGACTTCAATTCTCTTACTTGTTCTTACGTACTTATTCTCTTATTAAGATTTTGGAATATTTTCACTCCTTTAATTTGAACAAAACAACTACATCTTTGAGAAAACCTATAGTTTTCATGCTGTAATTAATCTGTTTCTCCTGCTCTATAGCAGTTCTTGACATTTAGAAAGCAAATAACAAATATATTCAAGGCCCTGCTACTTATTGCCACACACAAGTGAAAGAGATGTGTGGCTATTCTAGTTGCTTCCATGTATTTCCCTAAACCAACCTCTACCAACATTTCCCATGATACAAATGGCAGTTAAGCCCAAATGACCCTTATCCTCTGTTTCTTTCTCCTTCCAGGACTTTGCATGCTAAGAAAGTGCTCTACCACTGAACTACATCCTAGCTCCTGAGCTGCTTGGTATTGTAGTTAACTTCCTGTTACTTTAACAGAAGTTTGTACCTAAAGTTCTGGTCCATGGTTCTTCCCCAACTCACATTATCCTATGCTCATGATTCTAAAGATACATCTTCAGAGGGCTGGAGAGATGGCTCAGTGGTTAGGAGCACTGACTGCTCTTCCAGAGGACCCGGGTTCAATTCCCAGCACCCACATGGCAGCTCACACCTGTGTGTAATTCCAGTTCCAGGGAATCTGACACCTTCACACCAATGCACATAAAATAAAGTTTTTTTTTAAAGTACATCTTCAGTCCTGATCTCTTTACCACCCAATCCTTACATTTATCTGTTTTATTACCAGATCAAAAAGGTAATTTAAACTCTAATACTTACACTAAAAAAGCTTCCACAGTTTCTTCAATTCCTCTATTCTTTTACAGTAAATGGTTCCATCACCTATTTTCAGTTGCCTAAGTTTGGTAAGTTATTGAAAATTAATATACTTCCTTAATGCTACTTCAATTATCAAATCCAATCAGTTTTTTATTTTTAAATCTTGTATTTCCTCTGAATCTATGATAGCAGCATTTTATCCATATTGTTTTTCTGCAATTTCAGTTACCTGTACCATCTACAGTCTAAAATTATTAAAGGGAAAATTCTAGAAAGAAACAATTCATTTGTTTCCAACAATACACTGTCCTAAGGAATATGATGAACCAGTGTTCCTGTGGCCTGGACTGACCAAACCCTGGCACTCAATCTACATAAGCTATATACCCACTGGACACTTTGCCTTCTCAGTGTGCAGACTGATTTCATTTAACCCTTATTTTCTGCAATAATTACTTCACAGTACAAAAAAAGTGATCCTGATAATTTAAGACCAATATAGAATAATTCTATTTTATTAGTCACTGTTGATCTCTTACACTGCCCAATTTATAGATGGAACTTTATCCTAATTACTCCATAGGAAAGTGTGTGTTTAGAGAAATATGTGTATGTATGTATGTATGTATGTATGTATGTATGTATGTATGTATGTATGTATGTATGTATGTATGTATGTATGTATATAGAAAGAGATACGTGTGTATACTACTCCATAGGAATGTGTGTGTGTAGAAAAAAGAATGTGTGTGTATATATGTATATATAAAGAGATGTGCTATATATACATATATATGTATATATTTTTTTATATTTTTATGCTACTCCATAGAAAAGTATGTGTGTGTGTACAGAGAAAGTATGTGTGCGTGTGTGTGCATGTGTGTGTGTAGAGAGAGTGAGGGAGAGAGATGAGTGCATATATATATATATATATATATACGTATCTATTTATATGCTACTCCATAGGAAAGTGTGTGTGCGTAAGTGTTTATAAGTACTGTCATCTGAGGTTAGTGATATCTACTAGGGTCTTAGAATGCATCTTTGTGCAAAACGGAGGAATTCCTGCCCTGTTATTCCTTTATTTCAAACTCTAATCACTAAAATGGTCCTTATATTTTATCAATTGGCGAAATTACTATCTGGCTTAAAAAAAAATCTCTCTTCCTTTCTATAATCATTTGAGGCAATTTCCTGAGATCCCTAGGATATCTTGTAACTCCCTAGGTTAACCTGTAAGCCCTATCTGCCCAAGAACCATGTAACTTCCTGCGATTCTGGGAGTTGTAGTTCTTAGAAAACAATAGCAAAAGCCTTATGAGAAAGTATGGTGACTGTGTCATTAAATAGCTCCGCAACATGTGTCTAGGGGCCATTCAGCTGGAAGTTCCAGCGAATGGTCCTGACCAAAGTCCACCTTGGTCAGTATTTAATATTTAAATAAAGCTTGTTTCCAACTTGCTCAAAATGGTGAAACTTTTTTTTTTGGCAAATCTCAGGAGCCATAGTTTAACATGAGCTCAAATGTGCCCTGGGATACAGTCAGGATTTGAGAGAAATGTCTATGTTTTAATGTTAACAATTCTAAACTTAATCTTAAACGACTTCTCACTTCGGAAACCACATCATCAAAATAGATGACAACTACCAGAAAATCTACATTCTGAGTTAGACTCTGTTGAGCCGTAAAAGAAACCGTTAGCTCATTAGTAATTTCCACATGGCAAAAGAAGTCCCAGACTAGAAAGGAGGGTAAGAAAACTAAACTGAAAATACAGGACAGCACACATCAGCTGTCGCACATCATCTCTTATAGTTCCCAATACAACTTGCGCTTTGCCAGCTCCAAATGTCATTCCCTGTTTCAATCACAACACAGAAAAAGAACTACTTTCTTATTATCTAAGCCCTAGAAAAGCAGCTGCAAGTACTACAATCAGAAGAAAACTAACAGGGCCTCTCACACATCCATTCTTTGTCTCCTAGAACTTTACTATTGGGTGATCTCCCACCCTAAGGGGACAGCTGCTATCAGGAAGATTTTGCTACTCTGTAATGTCTTAAGGGGGGCCAGAGTGAGAGCTGTGAAATAACTCAGTTCTGTGTTTACCTCCCAGGCTGGGACATTTTCTCTGAACTTCTCATTCACCATACAGCAGATGGACATTAAATAGGCCTTGCTGGAAACTTCTGGAGAATAATTCATCCAGAGATAATTTTCAAGATATTGACTGTAAAGACATAAAAAATGCATAGAATATTTCATTAGTTATCACAGGCATTGTACTGCATAACACACCTGAAAAGAGGATTATTACTACATCTTTCAGACAGTTCCCTGTACTCCACACCGGTGCTTCTTCTGTAACCTTACATCTAGAAACCGTGGCTCCACGAATGACAGACTGCACTCCCAAGCAAGAAGATGTCAACAGATTGTTCAAATCTTTATTGGTAACTTGACTAAATTTAGAATCACCTAGGAGACATACTTCTTGGTGTGTCTGTGAGAATGTTTACAGAGATATTTAAATGAGGAATGTAGACATCTTGGACTGAATGAAAAAAGAAAAAGTACAAAGTGTGCTGAGCACCAGTCCTCATTTCCCTGTTTGCTGACAGTGGAGGCAATGGTGTGGCCAGAACTACAGCTGCTTTTACCTCCAAGCCTCTTCTACCAAGAGCGGACAACTGTACCTTCATCTGTGAGTCAAACCAAACCCTTCCTGTCTTAAATGGCATGACAAGTACTTTGTCATGGTAACAAGAGAATCCCACTCATCTACTTAAACGTAAAATCAACCAACCCTGAATACTCCCTAACCTGAAGGCTCACACAAGTGAAAGTAAAACCACTCCACAAATATTAACTATAAACTAAAATGATTCTCAGAAAAAAATGACTTATAACACTTAGTTAAAAAGAGGCTTCATAAAACATAATTTAAAAGGCAATTCGCCAGGCGGTGGTGGTGATGCACATCTTTAATCCCAGCACTCAGGAGAGACAGGCCTGGCCAGTTCAAGGCCAGCCTGGTTTAAAAGAGCTAGTTCCAGAACAGGCTCCAAAGCTACAGAGAAACCCTGTCTTGAAAAACCAAACCAAACCAAACCAAACCAAACCAAACAACAACAAAAACAAAAAACCCAAAAAGGTAATTCAGTTTCCAAAGTAATTGACATTTTCCCCTCTGGGCACCAAAATTCTTACAGATAGATGAGTAAATGACTTTAAGTATTTCTGACTTTCCAAACATAAGTTAGAGAGTGCTTTGAGCTTTGGCATCGGAAAGATATCCCACCTCTACCAATCACTTAATTGCATCATTTTGAAAACACCTGTGACCTCTGTTTGTTCCAGTAATTAGAGGATAGTGCCTCAATTTCAGAGTGACTATGAGTTATGAGTGATGCGTATACAAAACATTTAGCACTGTTTAGCTTAAGACATGTTCACTCTATGCTGAATAGTACTTCTGTTTTCATTTTTACATGCTAGCCAAACCTAGATGTAGCATACTCTCTTATACTTTCATAATCAAAAGTTGTATGTAAGCATGGCATGGTGGCACACACTTTTAATCCTAGCACTCAGGAACTGAGGCTGTCGAATCTGAGTTTCAGGATAGCCAAAACTACATAGAGAGATTCTCTTTCTCTGTTTTTCTGTCTGTCTCTCTAAGACAGGGTTTCCCTGTGTAGCTCTGTAGCTTTGACTGCTTATGAACTCACTCTGTAGACCAGTAGGTTGTCTTGAACTCAGAGGTCCACCCAGCCTCTGCTTCCAGAGCGTTGGGATTAAAGGCATTAAAGACACCATAGCTTGGAGAGAGCTTTTCTCAAGAAAACAAAAAACCAAACCTGTTCTTGGGCTAGGGATATGGGTCAGAGATATGGCTCATGCTGAACATGAGTAATGTACAGCAATTTGGAAAAAGGTTACATTTTCTAGTGTTTGAAACATTTACATAGCAGAAGCTAGGTTTGAACAATGATGTCTTACTTATTCACAAAATTTCAACTGGGAAGGAAGAAAATGGTTCCAGAGTAAATCCTGATTTATTCCCACAGACCACGTATAACTAGTGAAGACCATCTCAAAATAAAAGTTACCCCGATAATAAGGTTATCTCTCAAAACAAAGGAAATATCAAATTAGGCTATCACAAAAATATAAATAGTCATGAATTTAGATTTTATTTTGTAACATGAGGGCTGGGAATCAAACCACAGCCTTGTACATGCTAAACACAACCTGAATCCATGTGCTCTTCCTGAAGGCTATAAAAGTATTTTCGTTGCTGCAAAGGGAGCCTTTACTCACAGGCCATCCTTTTTGCAATGCCTTTTCACTCACCTAAATTCCAAAAGCATTATTTTCCTGATGGCAAACCTAAAAACATAAAAAGAACCAACTTTGAAATAGAAAACAGAAACATTTCAGAGATCCCAATCCTCATTCATTTGGAATCTTTTGTAATCAAATTAAATGATGCATCAGATTTTATAACATCAGCTCACAAAGGCCAAAAGTACTGCTTCAGAGGCAGTTAGAATGGCTGATTTTAATTATTTAATATTGGGAATAAAGTACTGAAACCAGAAAACAGCCACTAGGTGGTAGTTTCCAGATTTGAATACTAAATTTATAACTCCCTAGGAGACCCTTACCCTGCCAAATCCTATTCTACTGTATTCTGATCTCTTAAACAGTTTTACCAAGTACACTGTCACAAAACATTAGCAAGGACAAAATGAATGGTTTTCTGTACAAAAGCAAAAAGCTGGAGGAACAATGACAAAGCATTTGCTTCTACAGTTCAGGAAGGCTACAGAGCAGATGTGACACCTTAGGAGACATATACATATGTCTTAAAATATAATGCTCAAAATATAACACACATTTCATAAATCCTTCCACAGTTGGGCAATTGTGTATAACAAACTAGGTTCATTGATGCCACTGGCAATCACATGCAGTTGATAAAGAAACAGCAGGCAGACATGGAAATTGCTTTATTACCATACATCCTTCCAGGATGTAGTTGTACTAAAACATGGAGTTTAGAGTTGTACAGCACCCTCACAACCACATCTAAAAATTATATAAAGAGAAAAACATATTTTCAAATGTTAAAAAGGGCTCTGTCATATGAATGTGTGATCTGCATGTGTGGGCACACACACAGTGTACGCGGACGTCAGGAGAAAACTTTATGGAGTTGGTTCTAGGGATTAAACTTAAGCCTCCAGGTCTGTGTGGCAAGTGTTTTTACCTGGTGAGGCATCAGGCTGGCCCAAATTTGTTTATTTAAAGTTAAAAAAAATAAAAAATAAAAAAGCAAGACTATAGCAATTATTTTTTAATTTATTTTTCACTTGTGAATTAAGATGTTAGAGGAAGAAATAAACAGTGTCTTCTAGAGTTCTGACAAAATTAAAATTTTCTTTGTGGAAATATTATAATCTAAAGGTGTCATGTTTCAAAATAAAAGATTGTACATTTCAAATAAAGATAAATACAAAGGGGCAAAATAAAGTATTGGTTAAGTTACTTTTATTTTTCTACCAGAAAACCTACCTGGTGGATTCATAATAGGATTCAGAATAATGACAAAGGATATAAATTAATAGATCCTAGAAAAAAATGGATGCTATTCCTATTAAAAAATAAAGTATTGGATAAGAGCCAAGGAAACAGTTCATTGCCTCAACTACTAGGCAATACTAAGCAAGCTCCTCAACCATATGCAGGAATAGTACCTTAAAGTTTGAGGTAGGGGTAAATGCACTCTGTATGCAACCCACTTAGAACAAAGCCAGCACATAGCAAACGCTCAAGCAGTAATGACTCCTGCTTTAAATAGAAGTTGCATAAAAAATATAGTAAAAGCAGTTTTCTAAACTGACACTGCAAGAAAGAGCAAAAACAAATGAATTGTGTAATAAGCCATGCTAACTATGTGACTAGGCAAAGGGCTTTTAAGATTTAGTTTTGAGATCTCAGAAGAATTTATTTTTAGATAAGAATATTAAGATCTGAATAACTTATGAGTACTATGATATTCAAAGGTTCCTATGACTATAAACAGTCTATTTTGGCAGTGCATTATAACCATTAATAAAATTACATTACATTGAGCATTCCCTAGATACTGAAGATGACACATTGCTCAGCAAAATAATGTCTTCAGGCACCAGTCTAAAACACTGCTCATTTAAAGATTTAAATGTATTTTGCAATTTATGTCATAAAAAATTCTAAACAGGCTCACAAATGACCCATTAAAACCACTGCCCTACTTTGACACTGCCTTATTTTTGCCTTCAAATTATTTAGTGAAATTTACTTTTTTAAGACTTAAACACATAAAAAAAAACAAGCAAAAGATTCTACAAAATTTGAGCATGCATGGCACACAAGTGTAAGCCCAACACTTAGGAAGCTAAGATAGCAGGATCACAAGATCAAGGCCAGCCTTGTGCTCTACAAGACTTTATCTAAAAACCAATTATAAAATTACAGCATTTAGACAAGTATCTTTTAAAAATAATAACTGGGGTCGGGCAGTGGTGGTGCACGCCTTTAATCCCAACACTCAAGAGGCAGATCTCTGTAAATTCGAGATCAGCCTGGTCTACGGAGCGAATTCCAGGACAGGTCCCAAAGCTACAGAGAAACCCGGTCTCAAAAGACAAAAACAAAAACCAAACAAAAAAATTAACTGGGTATAAATATCTACAAGTAAATATGTAGAAAGATGATCAATCTACATGGTTAGTTTCTTTTAAAGCCTCCCATGAGCGAATGCACTGTCTAAACCCTTCTGTGTAAGGTGGGGCAGGGAAGATAAAAACCCCACACAAAACTGAAGACATTGTGAATAGGAACAGGAAAGAAAGTCTTCTTAATCACTCCTTTATGTATATAATTAAAAATAACTAATAACTATAATTAAAAATAACTAATAACTAGGTTTTATACAGTGTATGCAATAATTATTTTGAATTTACATTAGTTTTATAATTTTTAAGTGTTTTTTAGATTTATCAGAAATAGTAAGAAAATTATTAGTTAACTTGAAATAAATCTGTGCTCTATCTATCTATCTGTCTGTCTGTCTGTCTGTCTGTCTGTCTTGGTCCTTCAAAAACCAAATTAACTGTGGGGTTTAATCCCTCTGATTGGACCCTGAACAAGAAGAAACAGAGGTAATACATGACTCATAAATACCAGCATAGAAACATTGTTGCCATCAATACCCCAATGAGCAGAACAGAAAATAAAAAGATCCTTTGCAAGCTAAGAGCAGAACCAGACACTCAGACACATTCCATATGGTCTACATAATCCCAAGGTTCCACAATTACTCATTCCTACCTTGATTTGACGATCTCTTTTTCATATATCTCTTCAATTACCTATTCCAAAAGTATAAAAATGTTTAATGTATCAAAACACCTTGTCTTTCAATCTAAACTGACAGTTTTCAATTACTGACTCATTTATTATAAAATAATTTGGTTTAAGAAAGATCAAATATTTAAATAAGAGACTTTTTAGAAATATTATTTCTCAACTATAAAGTAACATAAAGTAAACTAGAGAAATAAAATCCATCCACATAAATACACAGCTCTAAAATACTCTTTAAACAGGATGTGTACCTCATAAAGTCATGTTTTTGAAACTTAATTT
Source organism: Bramus lutescens (assembly GCA_001685075.1). NCBI lineage: Eukaryota > Metazoa > Chordata > Mammalia > Rodentia > Cricetidae > Bramus > Bramus lutescens. The sequence goes on from LOEQ01003872.1 coordinate 76,135, forward strand.
TAAATGATTTTAGATGCTATTAGATTCTAAAAGTCATAACAGCTTCCCAAAAGTCAGCTGGAAAGTAAATTAAAAGTATGAGGACATTACAGAAACAAATGGTAACTGCTACATCCCACTATCCAAATGATATGATAGCATCACGATTTCTAGTCAGCTGAGCCAGGGTACACAGAAGTCAGCCTCTGGAGTTCTAAGACTGCTGCAAACCATCACTGCTGGAGGCTGTGACCCTACCACAATGTCAGTTTCTTTATCTGAAAAATGGACCCCAAATAATGACTACCATAAAAGGTTGCATGAATAAGACAGGCATGCATGTCTACTACAACTCTGAAATGTGGTGAACATTGAGCTACAGTTACCATAGAAACACAGTACAGATGTTAAGGGCAGGAAAGAGCATTTTGATGCCAGTGGTACTGCTGCGTTACTGTTAATGTTTCTTAAATGCTCAAAGTGTATATATCAAATGTGTATGGGCAGAGGACGAGAAGCAATGGGGTAAGTCTAGTCTGAACTTGATAGAATTCTCTACCACTATTTTTTATGAAAATTAACATTATGAGTTTTAAATATAAACAAATAGTAAAACTATTCTGAATGGGCATATATAACTTCACCTAGAACTATCTAACAAAAAGTAAAATGATTAAAATATGAATCTGAATCTCAAGAAAAGCTTAATGTAACTAGATCCAATTCAATCAATCTGGTAGTAACAGCATGGTATTTGTAATGGAAAATTACTCTAAGGACTCCTGATTCTATCACACAAAAGTAAAAATAAACACCATGTATTGAGTTCAGGTTACTCTGCCAATGATTAAAATTAAACCATGTGCTCTGTATCCATGAATATCTTCCTGAGTAAAATGACTACTATTAAAACAAAAATACATTTACAAATAAAATATTGAAGCTCAAATGATACAGTACGATTTTATGTTAAGTGTGGCATTAAGAAAGCCACCTAAAGCATCACAACTCAGTCCACACAGTCAGAGATTAAGGCCTGAGTCGTCATCACTTGTTTCATGCTTTGCAGTGTCAGCATACACTCCATGGACAGGCTTGGCATTTCAAGACACTTCCAAAAGAACCCTCCATTTAGCTGGCATGTAGTTCATTTTTTTTTCTTTTTGACAATTGCCTTGATGAAACCGTAAGTCCCCTGAACGGTCCTGTCCTTAGTCATCTACTCTAGACAGTGTCCACTCTCTTCTTCCTTAAGACTTCTTTGCCTCAGTCTAGCAACCTGAAATCATTGGGAAACTAAAGATTCTATTTTGAATGAACAGCCAAAATTTTCATAAAATTTTTTCCATATATTTACAAAAATATTTGTTGCATGCTCATCTGTAATAATAAAATATTTAAAATAACCTAAGAATCCACAGTGAGGAAATCATTACACAGACACATTTCTGGAAAGGATTAAAGGAAATAAAAGTGATAACACTAATTATCTCTAGGTAATGAATTCTATGTTATTACACCTAACTTCTAAAGCCTAAAATTTCTAACATAAGCAATTATTAGTTAGATAATGAAAAACAGTATTTTCAACTTCAAAAAATGAATCGAAAGCTTTTGTTGAATTAATCCTTAAAAAGAGATTCCAAAAGTACAACTGTGTGCAAGTATGTTGTAAAACAAAACTACTTACTTTTATATCGAAAGGTGATTTCTTCTTGATGTGAGGAGCCCAGTATTTACATGCTAACTGCAAAAAATTCAAACAAACAGTAGAAACATTAAATTCCAGATCCACACCACTGAACCACTTAGACAGGTACAGAGTTGTTTCTTAACAAAGCAGATGTAGGATTAGGGAACTGGGCAGTTTTAAAGGTACCATATAAGTATACAATTTAGTTATCATCCTTGGCCCCAATGTAATAAATAACAGAGATACCATAATATCTCTTTCCTGAAACCCCTGGCAAACAGTATGGTTTATTTATAATCAAAGTAAAAATGGTTTTGGATTACTCATAAAGAATCCAAGGGCTCAAAAGATTTAGTGAGCTGTCTATGATTAGTTAGCCAACAACTTGGTAAGTATTAAAAAACAGTTCCAAAATCTTCAGGAAAGTTGATATGTAAAGAAATAAACCTTTAAATGATTACTATATACCCAGACATCAGTAGACCAAATCTTTAAGAAACTATGGTATAAAGGCTAGTTATTCAGAGATATTCAAAGTTGGTGTTTTATATTTTAGTAGGTTAAATTTCACTTAGATATTTGAATACATACACATAATGTCTCCAGAAATTGAAGTGGACCTGTCAAGAACTGTGGACTAGGAGTGCAGAAATGGTTCAGCAATTAAGAGCACTTGGTCTTTCAGAGGACCTGGGTTCCAACCCGATTAACATGCTGGGTGGGTTACAATTCCCTCCAACTCCCATTCTGGGGGATCTGAGGGCCTCTTCTGTTCTCCATAGGTCACTACACACACACACACACACACACACACACAC
>LOEQ01003872.1:82354-101155 GCA_001685075.1 Bramus lutescens
AGCCGTCGTGATGCCTAGCCCCGTGGTGCAGAAGGCGCCCGGCCCGAACACACTGGGCTCGCACAGTTCCTCTGGGAACCTGTGAAAGAATCCCGGCGTTCCCCCGGAAGCAGAACTAGTAGGCCCGGAAGTTAAGGCAAGCGTTAAGCCTTAGCTAGAAAGTCAACTGCTTTTACCTGTTTCTTTATCGCCCCCTAATGGAAGGTGGGGAGATAACACCCAGCGTGAGGCATTAGGGTAACGGGGACCAGGCTGATAAATGGTGTTGGACGTGGTTATTAAAGGTGGCAATTGGAAGAATAGGATTTTGGGTTCCTTTGGATGCTAATGAAAGACGTAGTATAAAAAACAGTCATTCAAAGCATTATGTGGCCTTAACAGCTGTCTAGAAGTATTGATTGCCATTCAATAAACACAGAGTGTAAAACTTGATGATACATTTGGAAATGGTTGTGTATCTTTTAAAGAATCACCAAAATCATGACAATGAAATTATCCAATGCCCTTAAAAGTTATATGTGCCATTGTGCTTTCAACCTTACATCATGTCTCACTCAGCCTTCTGTCCATATAGATCCCCCGCGTCACTGTTCATTAGAGAATTTTATTTAAGCTTTATGTAAATTTTTTGAGAAAAAGACTATTGTACATAAATTTTAGAATATGCCTTTTTCTTTATTCACCCAAAATTATTTTGAGATGCATCTGTGTTGTTGCTTGTATCAGTCACTGATTCAATTTTATTGCTAAATAAATTAATTTTTCAGACAGCACAGTTCATTAATTTAGTAATCTGTTGATAGGCATTGAAATTGCTGCTAGTTCTAGACTACTATAAACAAATCCTCTACAAATGATTCTTAGTCATTATGGAGAGATACATTTCCTCTGAAGTAACACAGTAGATGGTTAAGTCCTGTGACAAGTGTGTTTGTTCACCTTTTAAGAGGCTTCTGTCTTTTCAAAGTAGCTGTACTTCACTAACATTTGAGACTTGTGTTGTCTTCTTTTTCTCATTAACATTTAAAATGGATAGTGTTAAAATTTTTAGCCATTTTAATAGGTACCTCATATTATGGTTTTAATTCATGTTTCTCTAATGACTAGTAATGTTGAGTAACCTTTTGTGTGTGTTATGCATATATATTCACTAGGTAAATACCTCTACTAAATTTTCATCTAGTTTTTATTCAGTCACTTATTTTATAATTCTTGCATTTGCACACACCTACTATTTACAAATTCATACACAGGTTAAATGGCTACCTCTAGTAAGTTCTCTCTGGAGAAATATAGGCAGGAGACTAGTGACTCATTCTCTCTCTTTTACTTTTATGATATGTAGTGCCCTACCCAAAACTAATAGTTTGAAAAACATTAGCTGTGGGTCTGGAGATTAAGTACATAGGGTATTTTTTTTGCCACTCCGTATTTTTCTCTTTATTTATAGAGGTATAGCTAAAAATTTGCAAGCTTACAATTTTAAATGCAAAGGAATCTGGTTGTATAATAACCACTGACACCTTGTCTCCAAATGCAGCACCTATAAAATTGCAGTGTGGCTTTTCTAACGGCTTTGATGATGAATCTTAATCATCTGAAACTATTATCTCTATACTTCCCTGCAGCTAGCACATCTCCTATAATATGTTCTTAAATAATAAAATGCCACGCTGGAGTGAGGAAAGGTCTTCAGAAGCAAGGGTGCCATTGGTGTTGAGTATTTCTGTGTACTGCTAAGAGGACAAGAATGCCACAAAGACCACGAACGGGGCAAGCAGAAGACTTCTCCTGATCAACATTAGTTGGGATATTTTGTTGTTGTAGGAAAAATAAAAGTCAGCTTTAAAGTCAAGTCTGTCTATAGAAGTGTCTAAAAGGACTCGTGCCAATATAGGCATCAGGCAGGCATTTGTGAGGGCTCTGGTCCATTTCTCTGACTCTGGCTTTGACTCTTCCAATTCCGTTTTGACTTGATGATTAGGTCACAGCACTAATGCGGAGAATCTCTGCATGTATCGTTTCCTTCTTCAATCTGAATTAATGCAGTCACGCACTCTGACCACCTCCTTAAGTCAGTGCTTACCCCAGAGCCAATCTGGGTGACTCAAATGAGAGATGGAATATGCTGACAGGTTTGGAGAGATCCAGTCTGACTGATGGGCTGCAAGTAGACTCAGTCGACCCCAAATCTAGTACCAGAGAGATGTCACTGTGGTGTAGGAGGGTCTTCTTTCTATGTGTAGCTTTCATTGGTTGAATAAAAAAAAGACTGCCTTGGCCTTTTGATAGGGCAGAAATTTAGGTAGGCGGAGTAGACAGAACAGGATGCTGGGAAGAAGAGGAGAGTCAGGCAGAGGCCATGATTCTCCAACCTGGGATGGACGGACATAGGTTAGAATCTTCCCGGTAAGCCATGACTCCGAGGTGATACACAGATTACTAGATATGAGTTAAAGCAAGGTGTGAGAGTTAGCCAAGAAGAGGCTAGATATAATGGGCCAGGCAGTGTTTAAATGAACACAGTTTCTGTGTAATTATTTCGGGGGCTAAGCTAGCCGGGCGGACTGGAGCCAGGTGACGGGACACAGCCCGCTGCTCCTCATTACAGCATCACTGTAACTAGAAACACACATTCAATAACTTTCGGGAAGGCCAATTTCAAAATTATAGTGGGAGGTGGGGATACCAGGCAATGTAAGACTAAGAACTGAATGAGGGAAGAGGCAAAGGAGGCAGCAGGGATGCAACGCATGCATTCCACCAATTCTGATAATAAAGTAAGAGAAGTACGTCAGTAGTCAGAATAACAGTCTTCATAACCTGTTTTCTGCTCCTGCATGCTTGCATGTGTTGCATGTGTCCTATGTATGTGAGGGTACGTGCTGTGCCCATACAGGTGCACGTGAAGACCGGTGGTCAATGTCAGGTGTATTTCTCTGTTGTGTTAGACCTACTTTTTGAGATAGTCTCTCTCATGGAATCTGGAGTTTGCTGTTTGAGCTACACTGGCTGGCCAGGGAGTTAAGCCCCCAGGACCCACCTCTCTCCACTCCTACCCTCAATGCGGGGGCTACACAGGTGTATGCCCAACTGTCATGGGTGCTGGAAATCCTAACTCAGATCCTCGTGCTTGCTCAGCAAATCCTTTTATACAATGAACTATCTCCCCACTCCCAACTCTGTTTTTAAGGTAGGTACAAGGATGGTGTTCACTATCTTTTTATTTTTTTCCTCCAAATACACCCTCAAATTTCACCAGTTTCCATACCATCTTCATATATGTAATGTTAGTACAGATGGACTCAGTCTTACCTCCCCTGTCTATGTCTGCAGTTGGTTCACAAACATGCCTGGGAAGGAGATGGCAGAGGTGAGCGTTGGTGAGATTCTGAGAAAGCTGTACTCTGCTCTTGTGAGTAGGATTCCTCACTCATATGCTGCCTTATTCCCCTACCATGAAGGAAGCTGAGGTACATTACAAAACATTAAAAAATCACATGGAAAATAGCATGTCACCATGAAAGGCAGAACAGGTAGAAGGAAGCAGAATCGATTCAAGAACATGATTGGACAACTCTACAGTTGTCTAATCAATGGATTTCAAGTCATGGACACCAGTAAGTCTTATTGTCAAAGTGGTTTGGAGGCAGATGACTTGTTACAGTCAGAACCATCTTATCATAGGAAAACATGGGCTTTTAAAACGTGTTATTTAGAGGTAACAATGAGGAAGTAAAAAACTAGATGATGTGGAATCCCCTCTGTATGCTATGAATATGTTTTATTACTATTGGCTAATAAAGAAGCTACTTTGGCCTAAGGCAGGGCAGAATACAGGTAGGTGGGAAAACTAAACAGAATGCAGGGAGAAAGAACAAAGAGTCAGGCAGACACTTTGTAGCTTCCAAAGGAAAAAGATGCCAGAAACTTACTGGTAAGCCACAGCCTCGTGGCAATACACAGATTAATAGAACTAGGTTCATTTAAGATATAAGAGCTAGCTAGGAATATGCCTGAGGCAGTGGCCAAACAGCGTTGCAATTAATAAAGTTTTGTGTGATTGTTTGGGTCTGGGTGTCGGGGAAACAAAAGTACAGTCTCTGTTTACACTACACATTAGGGAAAAAAGGGACAGCTGAAGTTTCTAGTAAGGGGAAAGGAAGAAGCAGAGGAACATTCTAAGAAAGATGATGAGAAAGAGGAATAAGGAGAGACATTTGTGAGTGGGGTTTGGAGTGCATTTGATTTGGCTTTGATCTCAATATAATTTAAGGCAAATTCATCCTCTGAAAGTATATGTGAGGATCTAAATGAGGTTACAGACATAGAAAGTATACTGTTTGGCCCAACAAGTGCTGTCTCCTTTGGTGCTGGCTACAGCACATCCATATAAAGGCTCACCACATGCCAAGGCAGTTTGCCCCAAGGGTGTTGCAGCAGTGAGGTGGGTGGGCAACTGCCTCCATACTGTCACTGTGCTCTCCCTGTTCTCTCCTGTTGATGAGCACATCCCCTAGTTCTGTCCAAAGACTGCCAAACCATTTCCTAACCCAGGGAAAGGAACTGAGACTACAGGGGACCCAGTGTCCTCCCAGTCCCCTCTTCAGTCTTCCCCACCACGGGCTTCCCAAGATGAACTTTGCAAGCCAGCTCCTCCACCCATGAACACACTCCTAGACATTTTGCATGATTATATAAAAATACAATATATGCAGACATTTTTCATTTGAAATCATTTGACTTGCTTCAGGAATCTCTGTGCTGCCTGCACTGCATATTATAGGTGTCTTCTCAATAAAAAGAAAATAAAAATATCTGAATATTAAATGCTTGTAGTAAACTCACTTTTTTCTACACTCAAGCTGCATTTGAGAATGTTTTCCAGATACTGTATTAAGTTGGAAAGAGATACATTCCATTTTTCTTAACTTCTATATTTTAAAAATGTTTTTCTCAAAACACTAACTTATGTAAATGTAATTGTGGGTTCAAATCTAAAGAGTTAGGAATCCTGTTGTATAGTGAAGCCATCAATACTTCTAGTAAAACCAATGAACACGAAAGCTTGATGACTGTGGTTACTACTAACAGCGACAATAGTATAGACCTGGAATATCCCCTAAGACTTAGGGTTAACAGCAGGTCCTCAAGCTTGGTGCTATTAGAAGATGAACGAACCTTCAAGAGGTGAGTCTAACCTTGAAGTTTGCAGGCAAATGGATGGATCTAGAAAACATCATATCGAGTGACGTAACCCAGATTCAGAAAGACAAATATCACATGTACTCACTTTTATGACTTTTAGACATAAAGCAAAGAAAACCAGCCTACAATTCCCAATCCTGGAGAACCTAGACAAGAAGGATCCTAAAAGAGACAAACATGGGTCGAATCTACAGGGGAGGTAGAAAAAGAGAAGACTCCCTAAGTAAATTGGGAGCATGGGGACCATGGGAGAGGGTTGAAGGGGAGGGGAGAGGCAGGGAGGGGAGCAGAGAAAAATGTAGCGCTCAATGAAATCAATAAAAAATGTGAAAAAGGAGGTGATCTAGTGTGACATGTTTCAGAATATTTGTTTACACCATGAAGCTATCTTTGCCAAGGGGCCTTCTGATTGGTTTAATGACGATCTGAATGGCAAGTAGCTAGGCAGGAAGACGTGAGGTGGGGCTTCTGGGGACAGAGAGAACTCTAGAAGAAGAAAGTGAAGTTGAAAACCAGACTCAGAGGAAGTAGCATAGGCAATAAGGAGAGATGAGGGAACAAGTCATAAGCAAAATGTAAATTAAATTAATGGGTTACTTGAAGTTATAAGAGCTGGTGGGACAAGCCTAAGCTAAGGCCAAGCTTTCATAATTAGTAATATGTATCCAAATAGTTATTTGCAGGGTGGTGGTCCCTATGAGATAGCATGTTACAGTGACATATTACATATTACATTTATGATTGAGTTGGGCCATTGAAAGGGATTGTAGGACACTGTCTCTTGTGCTCACTCTCTAGTTTGCAACTGCCATAGAGTGAGAAGCTTGCTCAACCACATACTTCCTGCCATGACCTTCTAACAGGCCTAATGACACGTAGATAACCGGCCATGTAAACCACATGAATAAAACCTCCAAGACTCAGGGCCACAATAAACCTTCTTTAGAAGGTGATGACTTCAGGCATTTATTAAGCCATAACAGAGAGTTAACAGGAGTTATAAGCAAAAAGCAGTGGAAGCCCAGGGAATGAGATGGTTGGATAAATCGAAAAGGTTACCACAGAGACTAAGCTGAACTTTGAGAATCAACGAGAGCTTGCCAGTCTAGCTGCAAGATATGGCATACTGTGTATCCCACTTGATACCATTGCTCCACTGTTCTTCACAATTGTTTCCTTGCTTCCTCTAGTGTTAACAGAATTCCACTTAGTACTGAAATTCTAAGCTCTTCTAAGTGATGAGAAATCACAAGATAGGGATTAACTGTTCTATCTCTGAAGCTTCTAAAAGGCCAACACCACTCAACATTATTACACAGATCTTGCAAATACTATCTCTAACAAAGGATGCTTGTAAGGTCCTTGACTTCTAAGCCTGAAGCCTGTTGTTTATCTGCCCTCCATGATCTTTTGTTCTAATAGGTTGTTTTATATAATACATGATAGAATCTATATTTTCCTGCATCAATTTTAAGGGTTTTTCTCCCACAACTGTTAAGGAAATAGAAAGGAATAAAGCCTGATTCAGCTCTTTCTTTGAAGGGTGTGAATGTGTGTCTAATTTAAGCTAAAACTAGAAGACAATAAGATGCAGGAAGAATTATGGTAAAGTACTACTAGTACAAATCTGGAAAGTCAAAGGGAAGGGTAGATAAGTAGGTTATATAAGTAGGTCATATGACAAGCAATGGTATTAGCATATTTTTCAAAAGTGATAAGGCAATATCACAAATAAATGATGTACGTGAGGCCAGAAAGATGGCAGAGCAGTTAAGACCGTATACTACTTTTGTAGACAATCCAAGTTCAGTTCACAGGACCCACACAGAGCAGCCCACAACCACCTGGAAACCCAGTTCCGAGGGACCTGATGCCCTCTCTGGAGCTTCCATCTTTATCTGCGCCCCCCACAACTGCATACAAATATACATGATTAAAAAGAGATCTTTTTTAAAAAGAGATGAAATACATGATTAGATAAGCATGTAACCTTAGTGTAGAAAGTGGGACCTGTAGCTTATTCCAATATTATGTGATTTTTTTCTTTAAAAATGCAAACTGAGTAACATGAAACTTTATTTTTAAATTATTCTGAAATTTGAGTTTTTCAAGACTGTTGACCATTATCTACTTTCCATCAACACATAACATATATATTAAAATCATAAACACTGTTGCAGTATGAAACATGAAGCAGTAATTGCCTTGCTCAGCTAATCAAACTCCTTCATCATGCTAAAGCCTTGAACCACCCAAACAAAAAACTTTTAGTTCTCTTAAAAGATATTTATAAAGTTTATTATTTCCAGAAAACCAAAATAATTGACTCAACAATAAGTACAGTTCTAGCATGCAGCAAACCATCATTTAACATGTTTATCTTAACATAACTTCATACTTTATTTTCACTTCTACAGTTCCCATAAGAAGCTCGCAATGATAATAAGTATTTTGTTACAGGTACTTCAAATAGCACTACAGTACATCTCTTGACAAAATTTTTACGATATTCCAACTTTCAATATGAAACAGCTTTAAAGGGCATAAGCCAAAACACAAAACAAAACAAAAAACAAACCAAAGCAAAAAAGTATATTATTATTACTCAGGCAAAGATTCATATTCATATGAGCACAACATTCAACTCTCCCTGTTTAGGTGGGAAAGAAACATGTCAGGCATTTCCCTTCAAATAAAATTACATAAATAATTGGGGAAGTGCCCAAATCCATAATTTCATACATTAAATAATTCTTGAACTTTTACTCTTGAAAAACACAAACTATTTATGCTTTGCTTTTATGCAACAGACATGTCCTTCAAGAGTTCTGTGCAAAGCCGATTCTGTGAACCACGTCTTGCTTGTACTGGAAAATACACCTCAAATCTCAAAGAAGCAGAAGTTTTTCCTTGAAGCACGTGGCTCTCCTCTTGAGACGAAGGCACCTCTGTTTATGATTTACTCCTACTATCACATTCCATCTGTGTAAGTGAAGCCCAAGTTCGTGGAGGATCACCTGGGCGGACAGTTCCCCCCTCCCCCTCCCACAGTGCAGCTCTTACACCATGGTCAAAACTTACACTTACTCCACTGCCCACACTTCCAACAGCGGGGTTTTCACTATATTTAAGTGTGCTAAATACCCACCCCAGAGAGAGAACAGCTACCACTTTTTTATTGCTAGAAGATGTTAGTCAATGATTGTACAAACTGCCAAAAAAGTGAAGGACAATCTGTGACTAAGACACTTCTCCCACAGAATAGGAGTAAACAAAATATTTTTGTAAAATTATGACAACACTGTTCAGGAAAAAAAATGATGTCCTGAACTCTTTCAGCATCTTATTCCTATACAGGGACAATATCCTTACTAACTGAAGTGACAACGAAGATCAAAATCATACTATAGCGTTAGTATCTTTCACAGAGGAGCAAAAACTGAAACTATGAAGCAATTGCCATTTTATCAAATTTAGCAGATTAAACTTATTTAAGTCATAGGGACACTCAAAGAGATGTTAAAGCAAAGTTTTGTCCCTGGCCACTGCTGTCAACCACCAATGAGCAAACAGGTGCACTGCATTTAAGAGTCTAAAACAATACAACTGCCGACAAGTCCGAAAAGTTCATAACACCTGGGAAATACCCATAGCCATGGAAACGATAATGAATGGTAAATACTCCACAGGTGCAACCCACCTTCTTCCTACTTTTCAATTCCTTAGGGAAAAATAACAACAGGCTTAGGAGGGGGCTCATCTAAGGTAAAATAACCATCCTCAAAAAAAACACTGTGAAAAAGCTGTAATTTCTTCCACCCATTTGCACATCTGTTGTCTTCTTGTTCTTTAACTTTTAGGAAAAATGTTTTGCAATGGGGCTTAAGTGTAAATGTAAAAAGAAATGTGGCAGGGTGATTTACTACAGCTGAATGGCAATTCTGGCCTCACGTTAGGAGGTATGCATATAGATACGCAATGTCTTAAGGAGTAAGTCAACATATGAGGCCAGACTGAAGATGATGGAGTGTAACTTTAATACAACCAAGGTCATACACGGACCACCTTAGACACCTAGTTATGCCATCAAACCATGCTATTCCTTCTCAAGTCATTCAGTCGTTCCGCTGTGACACTGATTTTATTTAACTTCTTATAATGCAGGACAAGCAATTGCCTATGAAATCATTCTACCTAATGCTGGCCTTCGGCAAAATGTCTGAGGGTATTATATCACCAGAGACAACAAACACATTAGTGGTTTTGTGTTACATAACAACCGCTTTCTCTTGAGGTCGTTCTTTAAAGTGAGTGAGCTGATGTCTTTTCCAGTGAGGTGCTTGTCTGAATGTTTTGCCACAGACTGAGCATTCAAATGGTTTCTGCCCTGCATGAATTAAATAGTGTCTCTCTAGTTTGGATGGAGATCGGAAATTTTTACGACAAACACTGCACTGGTAAAGGAGTCCATCACTTCTTTCAGGGCGGCCTAAATAGCTGTAACAATGACGGCTCTGCTCTGACTCCAAAAGTGTGTTAGCGAGGTAAGACTGCCTGTTCCTACAGTGGGTACCAAGAATGAAATCCTCTGGTTCTGCCTTGACCTCAATTCCAGCTCCCTGATTGGACTCTGAGACCTCATACTTCTGGAAAGCATGCCCCTCACTCTGCTGGGAAGCATTATAGCTAACACCATCACTTGGATGAATGAAAAGTTTGTTTACATTCCCCAGGTCAACTTCCCAAAATGAGCTATAGGGAATTTTTTCAGTATGAGTTAGCTTATGTCTTTTTAGGTGAGCTGACTGTCTAAAAGATTTCCCACAAACATTACAGCCAAAAGGCCTTTGTCCAGTGTGAATCAGATAGTGTCTCTGGAGTTTAGAGACAGAAGGAAACACTTTCTCACATTTATCACAGGGGCACATTTTATGTCCAGCATGCATATTTTCACTTGAATCTGAAAAGTCACAGTTATTAAAGTATTCCTCACCTGATGAACCAAAGATTGACAAGTCTTTATTATTCATTGAACCATCCATAGTTAACATGCTTCCTGTTGTAAAGATACCTTGCAAACTTTTACCCATATTTTGGCTCTGGAATTGCTTTTGCCAAGAAAACGGCAAAGTTAGTGTTTTCTTCTTTTTGTTAACTGTTTTACATGATCCACGTCTGCCAAGAGAACCCACAAATGTTCTCTGACTTTGTTCCGGGTTCTGCTCGCCAGAAGTACGTTCATAATTTTTCAAGCAGTTGCTTTGAAATATTCTTTTCTCTGATTGAAGGTTATCTGATTTTTTACCCCCAGCACGTTTAAGTTTAGCCAAGAGCTTTTTGACAATGGTCTTATAGTTGCAGCTTCTTTTGAGCCTGCTTGGAATTCTGCCACCTCTGGCAGGAAGACACTTGTGTCCATTCAAAATCTGTTCTGACTCAAAACATTCTTCACACTCTGAACACTGAAAAGGGACGATATAAATAGAGTGGACATCAAGAGGATTATTCTCCTCAGATTCACCCATATCACCATTTTCAAAAGCATCCTGCTTTGCATTTAATTTATTAGGTACGGGACATGATTCAGGAGGCTTTCCTTTTAAAGAAAGATTCTGAAAAGTCTTATTCCTAGTGTGGATTTGTTTATGCTTCAGAAGTTTGCTTTGAATCTTAAATCCTTTTTGACAAAAACAACACTGAAAAGGTCTTTCTTCTGAATGCGTGAGTTGGTGGATTTTTAAGTGAGTTGACTGTCGGAAAGATTTACTGCACAGGACACATTTGAAAGGCCTCTGTCCAGTATGAATGAGTGCATGCCTATCGAGTTTTGACTGTGATGGAAACATTTTGCCACAGATTGTACATGCATGAATATGCTTTCTTCTCTGTGTAGTGCTATACTTGGGATCAGGCTTCGAGCATGGGTGGAGTGCCCGTCTCTCCTCCCCAGCGAAAGTATTATACCCTCCGTACACAGGTCTCTCCTGCTTGGTCTCAAGCAATCTTCTGACTTTAACATCATTGTGATAGGATTCACTGTGAAGCTGTTGGTGCTTCACAAATGTCTTCAGATTTTTAAAATGGCGCTGGCAAATACTGCAACTGAAAGGCAGACTGTGAGTTAGCTGGTGCCTCTCCAGATGAACTAGCTGCCGAAAATTCTTATGACATACATCACATTCAAATGGTTTTTGACCCGTATGAATGAGATAATGCCTAGCTAATTTTGATGGTGTTTCAAAATGCTTGTAGCAGATGTTGCAAATATACGGCCTGTTCCTAGGTAGTCTGTTGGCTACACGCTGCTGAATCTTCACCGTTTTTAGGTTGTTTTCAGCCATTGTATTCTTCAGTGGCATACTCTGATGAGCTCCACGGCATCCTTAAGCTCCACAAACATCTACAAATGAAAAGAAAAACAGAGTATTAATTATCAGATGTGTACAAAAGCAAGTAATTTAGGCAGAAGATTAAAAGTAAAAAGAATCTCACTTTCTTGTATTTTCAAGTAACTTAACAACCATCTTAGATTAATTCTTTAGAATCACAGAACTAATTTTAAACAGATATAATTTTTGAGACTATCTAAAGTTCTACTTTTCTACTTGATAAGCTATATTTAAAAAGGATCAAACTTCATTTCTTAACATTAAATAGTCCTTTTAGTTCCACATTTCTTCCTTCAATATTAGATGTGTCAATGAGTTGCTTGGTCATGATGATGATAATGAAGGAGGAGGAGGAGGAGGAATAACAATAACAACAGCAACAGTAAGAATAAGAAAAAGAAGAAAGAAAACGTAGCAGCAGTAGTAATCGTGGTAGTAGTCATAGTACCTGGTATTGTGGTACATTTCTTTAAGGCCACCAATCACAAGCTAGACACAGGAAGAAGAATCATGGATTTGATGCCAATATGGGTTATCCAGTCACTTCAGGCAAGCCTCAGCCAGAGAGGCCCTGTCTGCTCTAATAATAAATAAATATATTTAAATTGATTAAAAGGTAAAGATTTAAAATACTAAATGAAGACATATTTATACTGAACATACTGTAGCCATGCTCTGGGTATAGAACATTTCATTTATTTATATTTAGATGGTTGAACCACAATATTAAAACTATTTCTTCTTAATGGCACATGCCTTTAATCCCAGCACTATAAGCTAAGGCCACCCTGATTTACACAGTGAGTTACAGGATAGCCAGCACTAAAAAATGAAACCTTGTCTCAAAATAACATAAAATAAAAATAAATATTTGCTCTCATTTATTTCTCAACATCAACAAAGATGCCAAGAATAATATTCACAGAAGATTCAAGTTTTAATCCTAAATTTGTCACTGCATTTTTTTATAATAATTTGTGTGTCAGAAAAAAGGGAATTCAAGATTCTTTAAAGTAGGAGCCATGCCTTCTCCCATACCAAGCTGCTGTACGAGTCAGTGGCAATAATGGATGTGCATGTATCAGAAAGCTGTGAAGCAACACAGAAATGTGAACTATTACTGAGCTCAAGATTAACCACATTTTAAGGTGTTATTCTTATCTCCTTAATAATACTGTAGGTTTCTAAGATAAGCATACTCAATTTAGTTCACGTCTCCCTTCTGCTTTGTTGAAGGCTCTGTAACAAAAACAAGTGCAAAAGAATGAGGTTGACAAATTGCATACTTACATATGTATTTATGAGTAAAGAACAGAATGCTTAATGTGGTCCCTTCATCAGGCAATAAAGGCGTGCTCTGTATAGACGGCTTTCAGACACACTAAAACTTAAACATTTCACAGTTCTCACATATCATTGTCCAGAAGAGACAATTTTCTTCTCCTTTTATTACTATTCCATTAGCCTTAATTAAGACAAGCGCTAAACAAAGCAAAGCTACGCCAGTTCTCCCCTTCTAGGATGTAAGAATTCAGAACTCTATACAAACTCAGAGCTCCTTTGTCTGCTGGCCTGCCAGTCAACCTATATGTTGCTTATTATCTCTCCTATAAGACACCTTAAGCACAAAATCAAACACATTCACCGTGCAATCTGAACACAAAAAGAACAAAATCTGAGACACTGTTTTGCACTAGTTGCCTATCACAGTGCTTCTCAAACTATAGGTCCATACTCATTACTGGACTGTGAAGTCAGCTCAGTGGATGATGATCAGCCCAATTCGTTTAATAGAACATATACCATGTAGCAAATTCCTGAACATATACCATGTAGCCAGTATAAAAATTGATTTCTGAGACTTCAGGAGGTAGAAGTTGAAAGGTGTGTGCAAGCTGTTCCTCACATACCTGTTCACACAATAACTAGGCAGGGGAACCTACAATCAACCAGTCACTGTGTTCCGTGAGAGGTAATCTATTACAGTGACGAAGATGAGGGGCCACAGGCAAGCATACTAAGGAAAGCAACAGAGTCCTCTTTTCTTCCCATGGGCCATATTATTTTTAAATATGCATGCAAAATTAGTGTATTAGTAGTCGAGTGGAAAATGTCATTTAAATAAGAAAGTAAAACAGTCAGACCATAAGTCACTCTACTAATTTATAAAACACATCATATAACCCAACAACAAACAGCTAGGCTATGGGTACTTTTACTTCACTCAGTTAAAAAAAAAAAGCTAATTGTAAACAACCTGCAGGCATTCCTTAGCATGTTGGCATAAAGTTAAGAGCTATGAGAGCTAAAATTACCAGAAACCCAGCAAACTGCAAAGAACTCAGTATTTTCTTTCATTTCTGTCAGGCAATTAATTTAATTCCTCTTGAGCAACAAATGTCAAGATGGTCAATCAGGACAACGAGCCAAGCTTAAAGCATCAAACCTTTATTCACCTGCTACAACAGTGTAAGTGGGACAAAAGAAGCCAGTTCCCCAGTGGACTCTTCAACAGAAAGCTGGCAAGTGAGTGTTAAATGGATATAGTGCACAAGAGGAAAGCTTTTCACAAAGGGCTCCAGACTTCTATGGGCCAACATGCCAGGGGGAGGGAGGGCTGGTGAAGGGCTGGGAGGAGAAATGAACTGTACTAAGTCTGGTGCGGGAAGACAGCTTCTCTCCCTGAAGCAGGTAGGCAAAACCTCGTAATGACTGTGGTCAAGCTACAGGGTTTGGGCCTGGAATAGAGACTTCTCCATTCACTTTCTATATTTCTCCTTTCTCTGAGTGATTGTTTCTATTGAATACCACCCCTTCTCAAAACAAAAAGTCCCACAACTAAAACTACACAGGCAACTATCTGATTATAAATAACAAGAATCTGTCCCCTATAGCTCTGGTGTCCCAAAGGGTTGCCACTGAGCAGCCATCACTACTAGCATTAAGACCGGATACTCCTGTCACTTGCTTTGGGAAGGCACTTGATGAGAAGAACCCTACCTTCTCAGAATCATTTGTGGCAAGTGGTGATCTCACTTCCTATTTATAAGTAAAAGGTCAGAGATTTCCACACTCCAGGCACAATTCCCCGTGCGCTTAGAGGTTTAATCCCATTTCAACTAGTGTCTTTTCTCTCTACTGAATTTGCCATCATTAAAAAAAATACACTAAGGCTATTTTTATGCTAAAGTGAAACAATACAAACCAATTGATGCACTCAATGACTCAATCTAAATATTATAATGACAGGAGTTCAAACAAATTAAGCCAGGTAACTGTAAAAACGGACATCAATAAAATCCAATGTTGTTTCATGGTCGAAAGCACCATTGTTTCCGTTGCTTTAGGAAACGCCACTGAAAAGACATTTCAAATGCATCACAAAAGCAAATGAACAAGAAATGAAACACCTGAGAAAAACGTCGACTACCAGCTAGGGAATTCTCTCTGGTGACATTTACAACAGTCTTAACCTCTTTCTACCTTGTTCTGCCCACAGCCAACTCTCTTGGCCTTGAACCATCAGCTTTGCCTTAACTTGTACTATATTTTCAGCCTAATCTCCGGCAAGCAAAGAGCATTTTTGGGGTCCAGCTGAGTCCAGCGGCAGTAAAAATCCCATGCCCGGTAAGGGCAAAGGTGAAAGCTCCATTGACTGCAGCCAGATGATGGGGTGCAGGAGAAGAGCTGAGTGAAAGATGGGAAAGAAGTGATTTGAACCCAGGAGGATGGGCCACAGGGCTAAGCTCTTTTGAGTTTACCGCTCCCATGGAGCGCACGCCAGGAGCTGAGGTCGTGGCACCCTGATCCGTTCCCCGAGAACCTTGGCGGGGTTGAGGCAGGCCTGACCCTCCCCGGGGTTCATTCCCCCCTCGCACGCAGGCTCCTGAGGTCCTCCACACGCACCTGGAGCTGGCAAGGGCCCAGCAGCGGCGCATCTNCGGAAACAGCGTCTCGCGATCTCTGGGCCGGCGCTCGCTTCGTGGATGACCAGGGGTGCTAGCGTGCTGTCCGCCGGGTACTGCTATTTCCAAGGAGAGTAAAACAGAAGACGCAAAAAGGGTGCAGTTTACATCGTACGGTTACCAACCTTTCATTATAGAAACAGGACCGACTGCAAGACTGGGCTCTTACTGAAATTGAGGATCTGAGTTCAAAACCCACTTAATCTTTTGTAAGGTCGGGGCTGTGGGTAAAACTTCCTATATTAGGTACATTCTGGGTTAGGACTGTTCACAGCAATTTATATTTTTGTCAATACGATGAGGGTTTCTGGAAAGCCACTCTTGTCAAATTGGTAAGCTTCAGGTTCAGCGACTGACCCTGTCTCAAAAAAGTAAGTTGGATGTAATTGAGGACCACTATTGTTGAATCTAGTCTCCATATACATGTATGTACACACATAGAGTAACACATGCATACAATAAAACTCAACTTCGTTCCTTCATCTGTAAAATCTGGAGAGAATCACTTATCTAACGACGTATCACATGAAAAGCATCAAGGATTCACTTCTGAATATATAACTATCAACCAGGCCTTCAAGAACAGACAGGTATAATGTGATAATAGATCATATGTGCAGTGCGTGTGGAAGATACAACTGCTTTGGGTGGAAATGCATTCTGAGCTGAAGTCAGGCATTCGTGCAATGTCTATTTTTATCAAGCATTTCCTGCATACCAAGCTTATTCTAGGAATGGGTAAATTTTCAGAGAAGTAAAAGCAGAATCCATCACAGTAAATTTTATATACTACTAAGGGAGATAGAAAATAAGCAGTAAAATATAAGATATGTTGAACATTGATAAGAATAGAAGTTGGGCACAGAAGTAAGACATGAAGTTTTATGGGCAATGTGCTGATTTGTTTCAGTTGTCAAATGATGCAGCCAGTGATGCACCACAGAGTCTTAATGATTATCTAGATTAGGTTGGCCTGAAGACACGTCTTTAAGGAGGGAGTTGTCTTGATGGTTAGGTGATGTAGGAAGACCCAGCCCATTGTGGGTGGCACATTCCCTAAACAGTATAAGAGAGAGTAGTAACTTAAAGTAAACAAGATTGCAGAGTAGTAACTTAAAGTTTGCATTTATTCCCTCTATAATTTTGACTGTTGATGTGTGTCACTTGCTGCTGGAGTTCCTGCCTTGACTTCCTGAAAATGATGGACTAGAAATGAAAACTGTCAGTCAAATAATCCCTTTCCTCTTATGTTGCTTTTTGTCAGAGTGTTTGTCATAAAAACACAAAAGGAACTAGAACAGGAAGGACTCAACAACATCTTAATTGGTGGCCAAAGATGGCCTTACTGAGAAGTTTTGTGTTTTTTAAATTTTATTTTAGTAAAATAGAAACGAGAGGAATAATGCATGGCAAGTGGAGGTAGTACTATACTACAACAGAGTAAGAACTTCTGTCACAGGCAGTTAGATAGAAAAGAGGTGAAGTATAGAAGACGTAGGAGAAAGAGTGATAGATGGAAAACAAGTAGATCAGAACTGACTTGAGTATGAAGTCCAGGAAGAAGGGGTAATAGCAGCTCTGTGGTTCATTCAGCTAATAGCTTAGAACAAGTGTTGCTCCTCAGGTTGTTTGCAAAAGCCCCAAAAGGTCTTCTATACTGGTACTTTCTTGTTTGTCATTATTTACTTGTGGTTTGAAGACTTCCAGAGGCAGAATCAGAAGCTCGAGTTTTAGTGCTGTTACAGTGACAGGCCTCCCAGGAAGTCACCTCTTTTCCCCATCTTCATTCTTTAATTTCTTTCCTGTTCCCTGTGGGGCAATAAACAAAACCACCTGATTGCCTCCTTCATGGACATGGTTAGCCTGCTAAAGATCTGCATTCCTCAAATAGAAGCATCTATCTTTAAGCAATTATCAAAGAAAATATCCAAGAAACACAGATCCCTTTTTAAGATGGGTTTTGTGAGTAAAATCTCTCCATCATACACTTCCTCAGAAAAAAATTGCAAACTCTTGTATACTTTGTCATACTTTTTTTGTTTTTATTGTTTGAGAATGGGTTTCTCTGTGTAGCAGCCCTAACTGTCCTGGATCTAGCTCTGTAGACTAGGCTGGCCTCGAACTCACGAAGATCCACCTGCTTCTGCCTCAGGAGTGCTGGGATTAAAGGCATGTGCCACCCCCACCCAGATTTGCCATACATTTTCTGAAAACCTTAGGGCTTGGGGATGAGATGAAGAATGAGGGAGGAAAGAAGAGAATTACTTGAAATTAGAAAACAAACTTACGGTTGTGATTTACCAAGGGCCACTGGACCACCTGTAACTCACATCTAGCTCCAGCCTCCAAACAGGTTGCAGGATAGCTCTAAAGCTCCATTCTAGAGACCATCTTTTGTGTTTCTCAATCTAGTTCAGCAGTTGCGTCATTCCATCCACACTCTTCAGTTGTCCATGTGTTGAGTCCCATCCAGGAATGCTGAGGATCCAGAGTTATATAGAAATATGGCCGTCTCATTAATATGAGCTTTCCTTTGTACATGTGCATATATGTTTGCATGCTTATGTGTATATGGATGTATGCATGTACAAAGGTGCATGTGGGAGGTCTGAAGTGCATTACTTGCCATATTATATGTTGAGATTGGGTCTCTTACTGAACTGACTGACTCACTGAACTCAAACTCACTATTT
Organism: Bramus lutescens; assembly: GCA_001685075.1. Taxonomy (NCBI): domain Eukaryota; kingdom Metazoa; phylum Chordata; class Mammalia; order Rodentia; family Cricetidae; genus Bramus; species Bramus lutescens. The sequence goes on from LOEQ01003872.1 coordinate 100,610, forward strand.
TAGCTGGGCCAGCTAGACATCTTGTTTCTGGGAACCCCTATGTCTGTCTCTGCTCCAGGGATTTCCTGTCTCAGCCTCCATATGCTGAGATTGCCACACCCACTGATGTATATGTGAGTCCTGGGCATCAGTCCTCACGCTTGTGTAGAAAGCACTTTACCCATGGCTCCATCTCTCCAGCCCCAAACTGCAGGTGTTGGCCATACTTGTTAAACCTTATGACCAGACTAGCATCTTAACCCTCACTGGATGATTCTCTGATAATTACATGCTCAAGATATAGGCCCACCAAGGAGGGTAGGAAGAATTATGGTACTTGCTGAGGTTTTTTTCTCATGGGACCAGGAGATCTTAGCGCCACGAATCTCCTGTTTGGGGTTCCTGATTTCTGAATTATGGTAACAGAATTCTTCTAATGGATATATTATACCAGAAAAAAACACTCTGTAGTGATGGGGGAGCAGGCCTGCTTTTTGTCCTTCCCAGCTCCTGCACGGCTAGCTTATACCCGGAAATAACAACACACAAATTGTATTTATTTAAGCA
>LOEQ01003872.1:165897-182653 GCA_001685075.1 Bramus lutescens
AGAAACTGAGCAAAATAGAAAAAAAATCCCACAAATTATCAAATAAAAATGAGACTGGAGAAAATAGATAACCATGGAAAGCTAATAGTTTGATTTCCCCCCTGAGGATGGTCTCTTTTATTTCAATGCAACAGAAGTTTGTCCACCATGGGTGGGATTTGGGACTGCTTTTTTTTTTTTGTCAGGCTTGGCTAGGGGCATCTGTCATCTTCCCCCACTTCCCCCAAAGCCACTTGCTGCTGTGGTCTCAGAGGTCTGGCCTCTTACCTACCTGTACCATAAGGGCGCCAGCTCCTGAGTTCACTGGAGCTTTGCTTAAGGAGAAGGGGAACCCGAGGAGCCCGAGGAGAGCATAGAAAAAACCACGGGCATGGTGTGAAATGCGAGCAAAAAAGTTTGCCTGTCATTGTGACTCCCTGTAGAATTGCAAGCAGTGCCCTAGGGGTTGGAAGGACATGTGCACAGGCACACAGCTGACAATGGCAGATTTACACAGATGCACACTATGGCAGATTTACACAGATGCACACTATGGCACATTTACACAGATGCACACAAGATACAGTGGCACGAATCCCTACCTCACACAAAGGTACCGACTGACCTAGCAATTTAAACTCTAGAGGCTCTGACTTTCCCAATCTTAATATTAACGAAGGAATTCTGGAAGTTACTTTTATCATTGCAACTGTTTCGGTGTTAAAGATCTTCCAGTGGAATGTCGCAGGTTTTAGAAGCCCTAGAGGCCTAAGAGTTAGTCGACATGAGCAACCACAATGGTAAAAACACTGGCCACCAATGCATTCCTTTTTTTATTCTTATGACACTAGGCACAACAAGCTTGAGGTTTCTATATACCCTGATACCTAAAGATACATTTATTTAAAAGAAAAAATAACCTTTTAAAACTAGCAAATTTTAGGGGAACCAAAATGATCTGACATTGTACTGCTTATGCAATTTTGGGGGGAAACAAAAAAGTAAGATAAAATAAATTTGCCTATGATATAGTCACGTATCCCTTGGTGTACTAAGTGGAGGGATACGTACTGAATTCCCGTTAAGGATTTACTGTTTGAGTGTACAGCTCGGCTGAAGTGTCTAACAGGCCCAACATCCGCAGCACCACCTCCCACTTCAACAGCACAGTGGTTTAACTGCAAATTGTGCTTTCTCCAGCTAGCTCACGGGAGAAATGTAAGGCTCTTTGTGGTCTCCTTTTGAAAGGCGGTCCAGGACCTTTGACTTCCCTTCCAAAAACTATACGCAAAGGAGTTCTCTGAGGGCAGAAGAGCAAGGCAGAGTATCTCCCGCAGCCTCAGACATAGGAGGAGATCCCTCCACCTGTCTCCACACAGCATGGGTGTGGGCAGCCCGAAAGACGGAGTAGAGAGTCTGTGGGAGGAAGTGAGGGGAAATCAATAAAACGGAGATGGGGGGGGTAGAAAAGTGATGTACTCCTGTCCCAGGATGAAGATCTTGTTGAGAACCCCAGTTTATCTCCTGTGATACTTCCAGGGTCCAGAGGGTCAGTACTCTCAAATTCAACATTAGTTTTCTAAAGTCTGCAGGCTGAGTTCTATTTATTTAGAGTTAACTCCCATTGTAATACCAGAAAAGAAGGCCCATTCTACTTCAAAGGGGAGAAAAGTTTTTCTTCTGATGCATCCATTGTTCTGCTGAACCACAGGCACCCTGGCTGTATAATGAATGCTTTGCGGTGTTTTTTAAACCTAGCTTGCTTTGCTTTGCATTAGAAAACACATAGGAAAGCAACCCGCACTTCGGTCTGTTGTTTCATCGGCACGCTGACAGTAGTTGGAGCATATATGTGATTGAATAGATTACTAGCTTTAGCTAACATCAATATGCATTCCATGGATGGTATTTCAAAGCAGGAGGGAAACAGAGAGAATGAAGGTTGGACAGAGGTTTGGGCTGGTTTAACCTCTGGGGTGAGATTCGCTCTTCTCTGTTAGCTGTTTTGCTGCCCCTGTAGTTGCACCTGCGTCTCTCCAAAGCTTTAGCGCTCACGAAGGTATAAGTAGTCTTCTAGCTTTCTGGATAGAGTTTCATAGCTGTGAAGACTGAAATTACCATCTTTCCAAATTGCTGGTCTCCGCATCGTTCCTCAGCTAGACTGCACTCATTTCACTCATTGGCTAACTCTCTGCATGAACAGAAGTAAATTCATTAGAATACAGGAGGCAAAAGTAAATTTATTAGAATGCAGGAGGCAAGATGGTGGAGCGGGCAGCCTGATGCCCAGGCTCAACTGCCAGGTTGGTAAAACCAGCCATGTGACAAATCACTTCTGATGTCCATCCCTTTCTGGATGTTAGAGGCAGGAGTTAAGCCCCTCCCCAACTCTTTTTAAAATAGTACCTCGAACACAGTGTGTTCTATATTGTGGATTATCTGCCATGATGATGGTTGTTGTTATTTTTCTGGCTACAGCATTACAGTTCTACCCCTTTTGGAGTGCTATGCCTGCCTTCCTATCCCTGTCTGACATGTCTTGGGTGGGACTGACTGTTCCTCTTTTCATTTTTAGAGTAGGCAAGAAGCCATAACTTAGTCCAGCAGTGAATTCTATCCTCCCAGCTGCAAGATGGAAAAATCATGTAAGGTGGTACAATCAGATAGGTCATAGGAGTATGTAAGTCAGTCTAAAATTACTGGGAAAGTGTGTGTGTGTGTTTGTGGGTGTTGGGCAGTTAATGGAATAGGATGTAAGTCTGCACAGAGAGAAGCAGAGACAAGTGACAGAAAGACATCCATGGGAAATATTGTTCCCCAAGACTACAGTCATGCTTTGTCTGGATAAGTCAATTATATCTGACCATCAGAAAGAATAGCAATCACCAGCTTGTGCTCCAATGTGACATAAGCTGTCTCCTTTACCTGTTTAAGTCTGAGTCATCCTCCTAGGCAAAGGGCAGCACTCACCCCTCATGAAGTGGACATTTCCATTGCTGTTCTGTAGCCCCAGCCATCTGTATCAGTCAGTGCTCATCATCCGCCTGGAAAGCCGACCCCGAGCCACGCACTTTTCATCTCCTCCGTGCTGTGCACTGACCCCATGTTCCAGTCCTCTGTCCGTGACACTTGCCTGCGTAGTACTTTGCAACAAGCTCACTAGTATTTGTTGTCTGAATTCCTTCTAGCCGGTTCCCACTGAAGTGGATTATAAATCTCAGTACACAAAGGACTCTAGGCACAGAAGCACATGAAGTGAACTGGAGAGCAGGAATAATAATATTAATAATAATAATAATGAGAAGGAAAGGATGTGGACTTGTTAATATGTATCCCACTAAGCTGTAAGGTTTACAAGGAGCAAGCACCGGCTCTCTGATTTAAATGTAATTCCCAGTCTACACACCCTATGCCAGACACATTGTAGTGCTCAGTACAAACTGTTGACCTGTGCTTTCTGTTACAGTGCAGGGGATTCTGATTAATTATCTAACCATACCACCATGCAAAAGAAACGGAACGAGAAAGAAATGGCTAGTTATACAAGCCAACACCTTCTTCTCATTATTTTGAAATCTTTCCACCATCACCTCATTTCTCCAGATTACAAGAGTAAACAAAGCCATTCCCTAGGATGACAGATGAGGTGCAATGACAATAGCATGCTTGGAATTTCCAGGTCTGCGAGAAAACCGATATGAATTCCAGATCCTCCAAGGAGAGACTTTCCATCATCAGAAAGAGTGAGTGGGGGAATATTAACATTCAATCAGGTTTAGGAAGGGCATCGCGCTGGAACGCTGCTTTCACCTGTGAAGAATTCTGAGAATAGGCACATCCTTTTCTTTAGGTACCTTACACAGTGTTAGTTCGGCCACAGCTTTGTGTATCATAAATTGATGAAAACACAAATGATTTCTTATTTATAGTTAATTCTCTTCCCAGAAAGTATTTATTTATTATCTCTGCCACCAACGCAACATCCTCAAGCTATCCATTGAATTATTCATTTCAAAATTACCATTTTTACTTTTATTCTATCAGTGTTAGTCTCTAAAAGATTCAATTTGATACTTTACAGTATTGAAATCTGATCTATGTCCGCTATCCAAGGTCTTCAGTACATTGACTCCAGTCCCCCTTTACATACGTGAACTTTCTTTTCATTCTTTACCATACGAGCCCCAAACTCATTCATCTCTGTCTGTTTACTGTCTGTCTTGCTCCACAGTTCTGTGCTCCGAATCTTTCTCTCTGATTGTTGAAACGCGTGTTTTGTTTTAAGCAGCATTCTTCGCCCTCCCTCATCTGTCGATACGCTGTCCTTTCTCAGCTCCTCACGGTCTGCGTCATTCATTGGCTGCTCAGCATTTTAGATAAATGTGCTTTATGGCCCTCAGTGTGAACTCTTTGCAAGCAGACATTCCATCTTGGACTCCTTCGCACTTTGTTCAACATATGGATCATTTCAGCTATGATTATGGTAAGAATGCACGGAATACGCAAACATAGCTAGGACTTTCCAGAGTTCATGACTGAGAAGTTTTGGCCCCCTTTTTGGTTGCAATAGCACCGTTTTCTTATCCTTGGGAAATATACTTCAGGAATTCCAGTGAGTACCTAACACCATGGAAAGTACGGAATCATATCATACTCTTTATTCCCACATGTAAAGACTTGTGAAAAAATTTAACTTGTGAGTTAGGCATGGTACGAGTTTAAGTAACTAGAACAGTTATAATAATTTGCTTTGATGAAAAGTTATTTGAATGCTCTCTTTTGAGCTAAAAATCTTTTATTATGTAGTATATAGCCAGAATTTTTCTTGATAGTTTTTCATTTAAAGAAAATCCTTTACACCTTCTAAAAATAAAACAATGCTCATCTTTACTTAAAATTAAAGACATGAAAATTAAAAATGAGATCCAACTTTCATATCCAAGACGAATAAAAAAAATATTTAAATGAAATTTCAGGTGAATAGTGTGGGCCACAGTGTTAGGAAAAAGGAAGATAGATTTGGGATAACATTTTAAAGATGGGCTTTAGCAGTATAGGTGAAAAATTTTAATTTACTACTCTTGGGTAGAAGAAGTAGACTTTTAGAAAACTTAACTATTGTTGCTAAATAAGTATGTCTCTGTTTGGGAAAAGTTTACTGAAACTTATGTGGAAAAACAAAAGTACGGAATTAACCTGAGGCTAAATAACAAGCATTGGTGGGCTGGGCCATGAATCCAGGTACAGTAGCTCCCTATTTAGAAATGGAGTCCTTACTGCTTGCTGCCAGCTGGACTTTTTAGAAGTTCAAAAGCCTCTACAGACTTCTTCTCCTCTCCTTCTTTGACAAAAGAAAATGAGTAAGCTACAAACATTACTGCAATCATTAAACTACTCAGCAGAGACAGGAAGAATATTCCCATCTTCTTGACTCTGCAATCCATAAAACACTGCCATTTCTCATTTCAGTTTCCAGTCAACACACATTTGTTTAACTAAGTCACATCTTGGGAAAAAAGAAGAAAAAAATGTTCTGATGAATCTTTCCGGGCGTTCTAATAGCTACTCTGTTTTAAAGTATATTTGATGAATGTTTTATAGATTGTTTATCAAAACACATATATTTCTGTGGGCCTTTCAATGGATATTTAAGGGGAGGTTATGACATATATTATATCTTATATATATGCATATATCTCAGCACTCAAGACTTTCCTAAGTCGATAAGGGATGGCTATCTTTATGACAGATCTAAGGGCTACTCTAAGAACATGGATGGATGGATGTGTGGACCTGGCCTTTCTTCCAAGGTGAAGCAGAAGCACCACACAAGATATTTTCTGTATCTCAAAACTTGCAATTTCATTACCAAAAGCAGGCAGTAGGCTCTGCCCTTGACTCTTTTGGACTTGTCAAAGTCTTATTATGTCTGTCCAAAATGCAGTCCTCAGAATAGGATGCAGACAGAAGTGCAAAATGCCCAGTAAACTTAAGGCAGGAAGAGTGATTATAAGTGCAATCTTTCAAAATCAATGTTAGACACAACAGATTCCTAATTCTTTCTAGACATTAGCTCAAGAATGGGTGCTAGCTGGACAAAGCACAAGGTCCAATTCTATCCCTGTTTCTGTTTTCTAATTAAATTAGCGGACATACCAAAATGTTCTAGAATTTGGAAGAGAAAATGATACAAAAAAAACAAGCTTTAAGAGTGCAAGATTTCACAATTTACCCCTAAAAGTGAGGTTAACATATCAGCCTGGATTAGTCTTCCAAAACTATGGAAATACAGAAACATCATAAATTCATCATATGACCATGCTTGCAATCTATTTGCTGGAAGCCAGATGTCTTATGATAGGAAAAGCAGGTGTCTTTACAATAGCTGGAAAATGTTAAGAACTCAGATAATAGACTTACTTTAAGCATCAAGTGGGTTGCTCCCTTATTAGGGCGAGCAGTTTAAAGGAAGTGCCTATGCTTTAGCTTAAACCAAAGATAAGTTTCCCATTTTAGGATTTCAGTGTTCACTTAGGGAACTATAATACCATTCAGAACAAATCCTTTATTAAATCAATGTATTCATTACCTAGAATGAAAGTTTTATTCAATCACTGTATTTTGATAGACTAGACTATTGCACACGAGAAAGAGATAATGGATTGAAGACAATGTCCTTGAAGGAGAGAAGCTCAGACCTTCTTTCACATGCATTCCTAGGAGACTACTGGTTTCTGATGCTATCAAGGCATTGAAAAGGTTGGCAAGGAGCAAGCCAGCCCTATGTGGTATGACAAATCAGTACATGAACTAGCTAACCATGTAACTGGTGAGAGGAAAGAAATGAAATCATTCCTGCTTAAAATCTCTCAGTGTCATCTTTTAACCAATTTAGGGCGATTGGCTCAGCTGCCTTTATGGCAACCCAGCCAGGTGTACGTTGAGAACTCACAAGAAGTCATCGTCAAAGTTAGTAAATCTGGCTTAGCTCTCTGTAGGCTGAACTCATTTAACCTGACCCCTCCATGTCTCTCACTGCTCAGTAACTGGGGAAAGAGGCAGAAAAACTCTTAGGAGAGATAGGAGAAAGAGTGCAAAGCCTATGAAATAGATATGCACAAACACAATGCAGGCATGGAGAAATATGCTAATAGGTGTTTTCACAGCCTGATTCACTTAAGCAAGAGGGAAATCAAGGCTTATGGGGATAATGCTCATTTTCCCATAATTGCCTAAAATGCTTATGCACCGTCTTCTGACATTCCTTTGTGCTTGGATACTGTAATCATCTTTAGCATAGACTCATTTTAGTACCTGAAATAAATCCTAAATTCTTCTGCAGTGGGCTATGCTTAATGACAAGTATATATAGGAGTAAAATATTGATATGCAAATGTTGACATGAAGGTCTTTCATCTAATGGAAGAAGTTGCTTAAATTTCTATTCCTAGAGATATTTTCTGCCATCACTGTTTATTTCTTGCAACCACGTTCTGGATACATGCATTGCTACAAAGATCTCTGGGAAATGCTCTTTGGCAGCTGATCTTGAAAATTATGATGAAAAACACTCACTAGCACAAGTTGTATAAAAAGATGGCTGGTTATCCTGCTTCCAGAGCTTGTAGTAGGTATTAGCATTTGTTTATACACACAAGTGGCATCATCTTGTTGATATAAACTGTTTCTGTTCAATGTCTAAGGAAGTAAATGTAATAAGGGTGAGAAAAAAGAACCATGGCTTGCTAAAGACACAACCAGGTGGGACTATATGGCTTTGACATCTGTAGTCCAATTTCCTAACAGGATCGATAAAGGTGATCTGGCTCTCTATGCTGGTGTCCCCATCCTCCTTCACTGGTCAATGTGAGCGACTACTGAGTGCTGACTTAAAAAGAATGATCATCCTGGGATATAAGAGGACTGGTCTTCATTCAAGAATATACGAGTAGCTGTGCTTTCCTCTTACAATCTCTAAGCAAACTCTCAGCATCCATTACAAGGTGTCTGAATGTTCTCACCTTCTAAAATGAAAGAAAACTTTTTGTTTGCAATTTATAATAAACCTTTTTTACAGTTTCTGCAATTCCATCACATGAGTAGGAAGTCAAAGTCCAACCACCCATCTTCTGAAGCATCCTGGACCAAAACTTGGACCAGAATCCTGCCTAGATCACAGTCACTGTGGCATCTACTACAGCTTCCAATGGAACTGAGATGTGAGCCGTAGTACACTGGGTTGCATGTGATAACGTTCCTGAGTTTAGTGTAGGAGTCACGGGTAAGAGTGACACAGAAGCTGGGGAAACCTCCAGCACACAACCTTATCCTATTGTCTGAGACTCCCCTGCTCAACGCCAGCTAACACAGAAAATAAGGGAAACTCTCAGGACTTGGTGTGCTGTAGTATCCATGTTCCCCCACTTTCGTGTGATAGTAATATAGTTAGAAATGCCAGAAAAAAACAGCATTTTCTCCCTTAGAAAGGAGCCATTCCTGAGGATGGGTTTTCATTAGGGTGTGGGGCCAGAAAGGCTAGTAAACTAAACAGGAAGCACCCAGTTCTTTGCTTAACCAGGGTGGCTTTTCAATCCAGTTTAAGAGACCAATGTGAGAGTCTTTAAATAATTTACTTTTAATCTCAATGGCAGCAAATGTGGTTTCCCTGGCTCCATGGTGAAATCTCTCCCCCATCTTTACTTGTAGAAAGTTCTCCATTGTAACAGAGACAGGAAATGAGTGTCTTCACAGTACTCCATGAATTGTTAGGAAATTTCCATCTCTATTAGTATAAGAGAAGTGCTAAACTTAAATACCAGAGACTCCATAACAGAAATATGTATTGTATTGAATGCTGACAATGTGTTTGGGTATACAATATAAATAAGTTATGTTTTTCTTTCATCCAGAACAGTAGCACATGTAAACATATTTAATAATAAAGAGACAATGCAGAAACTGCAGATATAAATAAATTATTTCTTGTAGAGCACAGTGAGCATATTGGAGAAAGAGGAGTTGGCCAAGTTTTCATAAAAAGAAGGCACCATGCAATATTGAAAAATGAAGCAGCCAAGAACGTGAAGTAAGGGCTGAGGAGGGATCATATTCAAGGGCCTAACACATGGAAGCATGCTATGTTGCTAGGAAAAAGTGCACATCCATGACAGGACATGAAACACAGAAGGCATTGGAAAAGTAGGCTGGCATCAGTTTGTAAAGAACCTTGAACACTGAGAATGGATGTGGGCTTTTCCTTGTATGCAATAAAGTAGTAAAGTACATGTATACATACATACACATTATATATTATATAGTATTATATACATGCATACACATTTATATATTATATATTATTACAAACATACACACATTTATATATTATATCATATATTTATATATTATGTATAGATACATAAACATTTATATTTACATATAAACATATATTCATATATATATTTCTCCCAGTAGTTTCTTACAGTTTATTTTCGCACTTCCAGGCAGACTTCTAGTACCCTTTTTCGCTCTTTATACCAGTTTACATCATCTAAATGCCTCTGTAGAAGGCATGGTTTATGGAAACCTAACTGATCTTCCCACTGATTCATTCACCTTTGAAAAGTATCTGGTTATCTGGATGTTCTAGACCTCACAAACTTTCATCATCAATTTAATGGATCTTTTAAAAGAAATCCACTTGTGCAATTTGTTAAGAACTGACAACAGGTCAACCAAGGGATGCGAGGAACAAACTATCTATTGTCTGAATGAACATAATACATGTGCAAGTTGATGTGGACCCTGTTTTATGATGTATGTATTATCTGCATCTCTGTCTCCGTGTCGTTCTGCTCTGTATCTGAATTATTAAAGCGACACTCTCAAATTTTATTTATATACTAAAGCAAAACAATTAGAGGTTAATTGAAGATGCATGCCACTCCTCAGAGACGTTCCTAGAGGAACCTATATTGATTCATGTTTTTACCTTATAAAGAATAATGAAAATCAGTCACTCTATCGAAAATAACCTCTCATTATATGAACTCAGAGCTCCACAGATATGATGCTGGTGTGGAGTCTGACGAACAGCATAGGACATGCATTTGAGCGATTGTGCCATAAAACAGTGCTTTGTCTGAAAAGGCAGAGTCGTATTGCCACCATCTCTGTGCCTGTGGACCAACTTGTACACGAGAAGTAAAGGAACATTCCTCGGATCTCCAGTTCTCTCTCCAACACACAGTTTCCATTTTGAACAAAGTTGTTCATAAGTTCTTGGAATCCATTCTTTTACCAAATTGAAATTGAAATTTATTATACGATTTTAGTTATAGGAAGGCAGTTCCAAGAGAAACATAATAAACCAAGTGGTGAAGAATAAGAGCTCAGGGTCCAAGCAACCAGATTTAGGGCTCGGTCTCAAGTTTGTAATGATCTTTTCCAGGTCATCTGAATCTCTATGCACCTTAGCAAATTCCCACGAAGATTAAAGGAGATAATGCATGTATAACACAGCCGCAGATTTAAACAATCTGTTATATAGAAAAGAACAGTCTTCGCTAACTGCAGGGCCCTAAAATAGACTGTGAATGCTCAAGAATACATCTGGCTCTTTCTACTTGGAAGGGAATGAGTTTACAGGAAAGGAAAACAGAGTGCTAGACATATCTGCAAATACAATTCCTCTGGTCAGAGAAGATGAAAGGATAATGCTGATGTAATCAGCAAGCCACCATTCCAGGAGAATCTATTCATTCACAGGTTTCAGCCAGTCACCCAGAAGAAGCCGACTTTGTATGTCTCTAGGAAGAAGTTAAAAGGACAGGGAGTTTGTTGGCAGGGAACATCTTTGAAACTTTGAAGCAATATGCATGCTTCTATTCAGGAAGAAAGGTATATATGTGGTATTAGTTTTAAACAGTAGGCTTCAAGATTACAATATTGAAATCCCATCACTAGCTTTACATCAGTGATCCAGAGGCTTCAGAATAAGTATAAACAGAATGTTTGGAAGCTCTTATTTGATGGGATAATTGCTACATCATTATGCCACCAGGAACATCTTTCTTTTGGTGAAGTGCATCATGGGCATCAGCACCCAAGCAGGTGCCACCTTTCCCAACTGTGCATCCATCCTGGACTCTAAAATACAAAACTAGAAGAATGACGAGTTTTCCATATTGTTTCTAGACATAAGCAGAAGAGAAACGAGTTGATAAATTGGTCAACCCTAAAGTTTCTATCTTTGAGGGTGAGACAGTGATAAAAGCTCTGCTCTTCCATATTGGTCTGACACAAAGAATCTCTCATTAGGTTAAAACTGATTTATTTTTAAATTGTGCTTATTTTGGGGATATAGATGTAGACACAGTGCCCTCAGAGTCCAGAGGATGGTGTCAGATTCCATGGAGCTGAAACTACAGATGGTTGTGAGTCAGCTGACACACTGGTGCTGGGAATCAAACTCTCGACTTCTGGAAGATGAGTACTTGCTTTTAACCACTGATCCATTTCTTCAGCTCTGCACCTGTTACATTTTCCATAAGGTGTTTCCCATTGTTAAGCCAAGTGGAAATAAAGCTAAATATTTGCTAAACTCAAATTTTCTGTTTTATCCATTTAGGAGGAGTTCTACTTGTAGCACAATTTAAGTGAAAAATGCCTTTTCCTAGATGTGGAGTTAATATTAGGCTACTTAAAATTATGAAAAACAAATTTAAATAGCAAAGATACAGTTTAATATGATAATGCTTAGCAATATCTGAAGATATTTGTCATTAATTTGCTGACTCTAATTGCAGATTACAAAATGAAATAATCTGCATTCAAAACTTGGGTTTGGCTTTGGCTGACTTTTGGGAACCTATTCCTCATACTGGGATGCCTTGCCCAATCTTTATACAAGGGGAGGTGCTTTGTCCTATTGCAACTTTATAGACCATGTCTTGTTGATATCCATGGGATGTCTGCCACTATCTGAACAGGAACAGAGGAGGAGTGGATTCGGGGGAAGGGGAATGAGAGGAGAGTAGGGAGGGGAAACTGTGGTCAGGATGCAAAACAAATAAAAAGTTAATAAAAACACCAATAAAAAACCCTGTCTTTGCAGAAATGTGAAGCATATATTTTACCAATAAATAGTAAAGGCACATGAAGGAAATTCTCATGATATCATCCAACTTCTAAGCACAGGAAAAGCTTTCTTATTTCTTCTCTATCCTGAGAATTTCTTTGTAACTAAGACCATTATGACATTGCCACATTAGTTTTAATCTGATAATTGAAGTGTCAAGAAAGTGAATGAAGTACACACAGTTTGTGAAGAGACTAACTCTTTGAAATATAGTTGACAGTGTGAAAAATACCACAACTTCAAAAAAAAACCCTAAAAAACAAAAAAAACTAGAACCTCTACTGCATTATCCAAGGGTAAAGAAAGCATGCTAAGATTCTTTTTAAAAGTGTTCCCTCCGTGATCTCAAAATTAAAAGATAGTTGTGACCCTTTAGTTGAATATATGATGGAGGCTTGCTTTACCTAACCTTTAGACACAGAGTGATTTCTATCAGTGAAAATTTTCTCTTAATGAATTCTGTCTCTAGTGCAGGGTTAATTTATAGCCTACTCACTATACTGACATTGGTTGCCCAATCGCCTGTCATTAATCATGAGTCTAGAGGAAGCAAACAAATTATTTAACTAAGTAAAAATTATAACTCGTAGGAATTAAACATTTTGAATTTGTGTGGATTAAAAGAGTAGTCACCCTTGAATTTATTCCAGACTAAAATTTGTTGACACTAGAGATAAATATTGACAAGAGTAGAGCGAATCAATACTGAACCTCAAGGGTCAGAAAACTTCATGTTTGGTATAATAAGCAACTTAGTTCAAGCCTTAGGATGTTTCAGTAATGTAACAATTATTAAGAGTCAGTTAAGGTTTCTATTAGAAACCCTCGTTTAGAAGCTTGTATCATTCAAGAGTCTCCAAAGACATGAAATATGTCATGAAGCAAGATGGTGACTTGACAATGGATGATTAAGGGAGACTATGTTGCTAAATTCAAAATTCAGAAATTAGATTATTTCTACTCACCACACCCAAAAATCATCTTTCCTCATCATTTCTAAACCCAGGAAGCTTTGAGCTACATGTAAATCTTAATTGAAAGTGTAAATACCTTAAAATTTTCTTTACTGGAAATTATCTAACACATTCATGTAGTCTGTAAATGATAAACATCACCAAAGGGAGTGCTGTATCAATGGGACCAGATAGAGTTCAATGAAACACATGCTACTCTTTCCATTTAGTCTCGTGAAGGACATTAGCACCATGTGGAAGTCATTATTCTTCACTCAAGCATACTTGATAATGTTGGCTTTACTGAATCACTAAAGGGATCTTTTTTATTCTTTTTGAAAGTAGTGTTTAATTAGTTATTTTAAAATTTGCATTGAAAACGTTGTGATTTAAACTTCAAAAAAACTCACAGTAAATATAACGTTGTGATTTGAACTTCAAAAAAATCCACGTAAATATAGTCTCTATCAATTATTTTTATAATGAAATAAAGATAAAATACTAAATAGGTATCTATGTTGAAGTAAATAATGCAGTTTAGATTTAAACAACATAATTTATTCCTCTATCTTTACCTGCAAACCTACATGTGAAATGTTTGTGATCATAAGGCTTCAAGCTCAGGAGGAATCCAGTGCTCTCTCTCTTTCAAGGCTCAACTCAAAAGAAGTTCTGAATCTTTAAACCTTTCTTGATCAAATGCTAAGTGCTCTGCCTCACATGGCCTCTGTTCTTGAGTTTAGAATGTCTAGATACACTCATGCAACAGAAGTGGGCATTGATCAGTCAAGGAAGAGGCATGCACTTTCAGTTTCCCTCACAATAAGCAAAATACTCATTAGTGTTTGGCATTTTCCCAAGCAGACACAATCTAGGTGTCCACTGAGGCCTCATTGTGCAGTTAAGGAGTTTAAAAAGACCTTCTAGACATCAGCTAGGGACAATTAAGTGACGGGTAAAACTACTCCAGGGTAAGAAGGATAAAATTACTGGAAACAAACACACATTCAGATCAACCGCGAAGCAGACATACTATCTTTATCTTGAGCATCAGGTAGCTCTTCCGGGAGACAGATGCCCCTGCTTAATAATTATTCCCCTTCTCGACAAAACAACACTGTATTCTAGGGGGATGTTCAGTCATGGTTTTAAAAAGTCACATCAAGATATCAAGTGAAAAAGAATCTCATGAAAATCTGTTAACACACCATAATTATTCCCATCATATAGCCAACAAGAAACGTCAATGGAGCTATTACTGACAGATCATAATAACACAAGTTACTTCTAAGATTCTTATCCACGAAAACTGCTGAAGCATGTCATATTGTTAGCTATATATCCCCAGATCTAAAACAACTTCCAGAAAATATTACTGAGAGCAACTGCTTGAAATGAAGGACAGACTGATTCATCTTTTGTCCTTTACTTTTGTCGGTTACTTTGTTCCTTCTGTATCTTCTCCCTCAAACCCACCAATTCACCTCAGCAATGATTTGATAAGTACTGTCTGCTAGGCACTCTGCCATTTCATGGAACCAACTAATAATAAGACAGGCAGGGCTCAAGCAAGCAGGAAGAACACGAGGTTACAGGAAAGCTAAAACTTTCCTTTGAAGTCGGTTGTCGTCTGCATTAGAACAACCATATTTGAGCAATCTTAATTAAAGACCAGCACATGAATTTAATTTCAGGAATCATTCATGCTGCCTCTCCTCACCTCACGAGGAGATGGATGATACGGAAAACTGTGTATGTCAAAACTTCCTAAACATCCAGGAGCTATTTATTGTTCAACGTTGGTTAAAAATGAATTTATCAGCAAGTTATAAGGAAAGCTATTTAATATATTGTTTTTTAACTTTATGCCACACAATTCCTTCACAAAAAAAAACATGTGAATGAATGATGAAAAGAAACCTATGCGGAAGGTGAGGCAAAAAGCCCTTGCAGTTGTTCTTTTACTGTGTTTGAACTCCTAGACACCGTTCTGTCACTTCTTAATGCAATTCTCAAATCCCAGAGCTAACAGGGCTTCCCAGCTCCAGCTGGCCGCACCTGACAGGCAGCATGCAGTGGGAATATGCACAAGGGATGAGGTTCCTAACAGTCAACTGAGAGTTCAAATCCCCGAAGAGGTGCCCCTGATGTGCTGAGCACTTAACCCTTCGACCAGTACCAACATGACTATTCACAAATTATTGATGTTCCTAAATCCCTGGCAGATTGCAGATGATTCTTACATCCACGGAAGCTCAAGCATATGTCGCTAATGGGGTGGATTTTTAAAAATACATACATGCATACATTCGGTCTTTGATACGTGAATGTAAAGCGACTGCAATGCGAGGAGGCGATAGAACAGGACAGAACACTGTTAAACACACCTTGCCTCTTGTTGTAGATCATTTCCATTGACATCTATCTGTGTCTTTGCAACAGTTTAATTAAAGCTGTCTGGAAACAAGTCAGCCTCTAAGTGATGGGCAGGGCAGTGATGAAGGCGAAACCTGAGGAGCCTCGAGGCCCTTTTGGTCAAGCTTTCTAATGGCCGTCTCTGTCTGCAGCTAAGAACAGCAGAAGGGAAGACATTTATTTTCAAAATATAAGCCAGGACTTATATTACTCTGGAGTAATATAAAACGTAAATACCAAATTGGACAATTTTCCCTAAAATGATCCAGTTAGACCATTTTCCAACTTGGTGGCAGTAATAGTATCTATTTAATTTGACTTTCTAGCACATGGAATAATTGCATAGCAAGCAGATTAATTTTAGGCAATTAAAATATTAAGTGAATGCCCTTGATGTTTCCACCACTATTAAGGTACCAGAGAAATGAAACAAAAAAATTGGACACAGGGCTTGTGAAATACAAGATATAGTTAAGAGAGTGAATCTTAAATTAGCTAGTAATATGTGTTTCTTTAAATGTTATGTCCTCTAGTTTAGTATCATTTAATTAAAAATGTACTAATTAAACTAGGTATGTTCTTTAATACTAAAATTAATTATGCTTTATAAACACATTTAAATTACTGTGATGTTTTAACATTGCAATCATTAGTTCCTTCATATAAATATATCAGTTATAGCCTTTCTTCATTTAATATGCATGTTATGTACTTCATGTACAGTGTTATGTCTGTTCCTTCTTCTTTCTCCCCCAACACAAAATAATATCTCTCTGTATCCATTTATAATATTTTCATCTAGATTTATGTAGGTTAAAAATAACAAAGTCAAAAAACAGCATCCCTGAACTCATTTAGGATGTTATTGAAGAATAGGTATTATTTTATTCCTAAACCTAAAGGAAATAAATTGAACACAGAAACAAGGGAGCAAGGGAGTCTTGTGCTTAAGTCTACTAATCAAGGCAGCATTTACCGACTGTTTACTGAATGTTGACCCGATAGTGCTGAGGATAAGCAAAACAACTCAAAGAAAATAATGTATGATTGTCGCACAAGGAATGTATTCCATAGAAAGTTTAAATCTCAGGCAGACTGTTTAAATTTAACGTAAGAAGAACACATTTTTATGTCTTTGGGAAGGGGACATTTAAAGTGAAATTGACATTTTAAGAGTATAATGTCCCTCAACTATCCGAAGTAGATATCTTGGTGAAGGGACCCATTTTAGGGTTGGCAAGAGTCTTGACTCTGGAGGGGATCCTGGGTGTCC
>LOEQ01003872.1:183263-197552 GCA_001685075.1 Bramus lutescens
ATGGGAGGGAAATGGGAGGAGGGGAGGAGGTGGAAATTTTTAATAAAAAAGAGTATAATGTCTAAGCATAAAAGAATAGATTTAAGGTAGAGTGATCAGTTAGGAGGTAGTAACAGATAAAAGATGATCATAAAGTGTTGGCATTCCTACCCTTGGAAGGGGGACTATATATATACTGACTTATTCCTGAGTCTATGCTGGACTGTGAAGGAATGATGTCCCAGTTCTGGGATGTGCCTATAAGAGGATTGGCAAATTTCATCTTGGTATCATTAGTTCCCAAGTTGTCACATACTAGGTCCAAACATCCTATTGAAGAGGACATCTGGAAAGGTTTGACTATCATATAGGCAGAAGGGCATTGCTAAAATCAGATATTGATGCTATAGATATGTGAAGCTGCCTTCATTCTTCAAGATAGATCAGCTACTAGATGAATTCCAGTGGGTGACCTTTGTCAATGTCAAATGGAATGAAAGAATTGTTTAGCTTATCAGTGCTCAGACTTTTGATCCACAAGTCATGAGATGTTATATAATAGACCATGTTTCAACTCACTAGGTTTAGGTTATTTGCTCCATTGCAATACACATCTGTAATGGAACATATTTTTATGTTCTATACAATATTAATGTACAGTAGTAAGACTCCCTGTTAGATCACGAGTGGCAGCTAATCTTGGTTGTCAACTTGGTACCCTAGGAAGAGGGGCCTTTTCTGGAGAACTGCCTCCTCCAGATTGTTTTGCAGGCATGTCTGTGGTGGCATATTCTTGATTGATAATTGATGCAAGAGGGCCCAGCCCACTTTGGGTAGTATCATTTCTAGGCAGATAGGTCTGGGCTATATAACAAAGGTAGGTGAACTCATGAGCCTGAGAACAAGCCAATAAGCAGTATTCTTCCATGGTCATTGCTTCAAGTTCTTGCATTGTTTTCCCTCAGTGATGGACTTAACCTGTAAGCCAAATAAATTCTTTCCTTCCACATTTTTATTATTTTATTTTTATTTTACAAAGGACAGATAGTTGAAAATTTGGGTCTTGGGGGGATATAGGGTGTCTGTCATTGCTCAGCTCTTGCAAAGAAGTTATAGGTAATGTGTAAATGGTTGATATAGTTAATTCTCAATAGAATTTTACCTACACAAGATGTTAGCTGAGTAGATGTAGCTGCTGGAAAGAGGTTGCCAAGGTCTGGTTTATAATGTGTGAAGTACTGGGGAAACTCATCTGGGGATATAGCACCAATATACATATAGAGAAGGAGTTTTATGGCAAATGGCTAGAAAAGCAGGCTGAAGGACTGGAAAAGGGAACTAGGTACCAGTGTTGTGCCTTCTTAAGTTGCTTCTGCACCGTGCTTCATTTTAAAGACTACTGCTCATGTTAAAATCTAAATATAATTAAAACTCTCCAGAGTTTGAGGGTCTTTGTGAATCTGAGAAAACTTATTGAGCTAGGGAATCAATATCATTTAGAAGATGATCAAGCACATTTCAGATATTTTTGTAATGGTTCAGTACCCACTGTGACTTGTTTTCAGATTTGTGAAATATACTTATATGTAAATTGTATGATTCTAAGACCATTGTTCCTAAGCATGGTTAATAATATTCTAATTTTTAAATTTCTAATATATTTATTATTTTATATTAAAACTTAAGAGTTTGACAACATTTCTTACTCATGTTTGAAGAGTATAACTTCAGTCCCAAAGTGTTTATATTTCAAACTATCCTGAAAAAGTCAATGATTGTTTCCTAGTATTTATGATGTAACAGAACCATTTTTATAATGCTATTTGCTGTTTTGTCATGGGAAAATGTGTGACCTTTTGAAGAAACAAAACAAGGAGCTTTTTAGTTTTTACTTCTCGTGCATACCCAATTATGATATGTAAGCTTTATAAAAATTCCGAGGCAGTTAAACAATTTAGTCTTACATAGCATGCGAATTCTATTAAGCAAGGACGTTACTCTTTCACCTATTGCCCTGCGAGTGCTCTGCTAAAATCTTTAGTATAACTAATGCTGGCACATGCAGGATTCTAGTGAATATTCAACAAGGTTTTGTTCATTTAAAGCAGAGAATGGTTTGAGAAATTCTATTTTGGGCCACAAACAGAATAGCTGGTTAAGAGGCGAAAGCTTCCTGTGCTGTCTGCATTTGATGAAATACAGACATTGGACTATTCCCCCCTAGACCTGGGACCTCAAGCCCTGGCCTTTGGACCTTTCTCTGCCTTGAGAGCCAAATGATTAGTGAGGTCCTTCTATCAGATATATTAGCAGTTTTTGCCGAAAAGAGGATTTTAATAATACTAAATTGCAAAGATTTATGAGGCAGGGTTTGCTCTAAGGTACCAAGACAAACCCAATGGAAAATGACTACATAAACTCCTGGGCTGGGCCATCTGTTAGCTCTACTATGCCCCCCTTCTCTCCTTTCCTCTTTTCTATATCACTTGGTTTCAAGCCCTGGCTGGGACACTTGTTCAATGTGAAATGAGATTGGTGGGTCTCAGTCCATTTGTAGCTAGCTGAAATTTTCCATCTTCCTTTCCAGAAAAACGGTCCATAAGGAAATTAAGTGAACGGAGTTAGATGTCACACATGGATTCCTGTGTAGGTGTTCTGAAGGCCTAGATAATCTTCCTGTGTGAAAAGTACAGTATAAATTCAAAGCTGGTTCATTGGTTCACCTACTTTGCCTCTCAGCTTCTAACACTGGAATTATCCTGCATTCTGAAGATGATGCAACGTTAGGGACATCTTTTTACTATTCTCAGCCTCTGCATGATTTGAGCTGAGTTTGTAACATGCCTTGAAATTGGCTGTGATTTGCTGCTTCATTTAAACAGGGATAGTATATGAAAATAGCAGAGTTACATGTTCTGTGTTTTTTATATTATGTAAATAGATTTAGAGTCTCTGTAAATAATAATTAAAGAACATTTATAATTTAAGGGTAGACAGATTAGAAGCCTTCAGATCATATATTACCCAACAGAGAAAACAGACAGCCCTAATTTATTATAACCCAAGGCCATTTTGCCCCAAAGTAATATGAACTTTGATTTCAAAAGTCAATAGGGTCTTCTCCCTAAAATCTCACCAAACTCAACTAAATACACAATTAGTTTCTTGTTACAGATAATTTCTATTGCTCCAAATCTGGTTTGTCAGCATAGATTAATCACACTGGTCAGGGATTGAAGTCAGGATGGCTCAAGGGATCAATTTCTGGGCTAGAAGCCTTTTGCCCCCAGGTCAGTGTTTGCAATACTTTGAGAAGTTTTGAGAGGCTTATATGACAGCTGGTGTGGAACAACCCAGCATGATCTAGTGAGTTCCTTGACTTGACTAGTAACCGTTCATATTTAAAGACATTGCCACTTACTGAGTGGATATAAGGTGAAAAGTTATGATGTTATCAGAAAGCTTATTTACTATCAGTGGTTTTATTTATTATTCATGGATATGTCCATGTTGATAGTGTCCTGTGCTAAGCAGCAACAGTTACTGTCTTGAAGGCAATTAGAGCATATTTTATCTACATGACATCTCCTTGAAGTCTAAACTGGTTGATCTCTGATTGGGTTCCCTATGTTGTTACAAATCATTTACTTTGTCAAACTTTACAAGCCTTCTCTTCTGGTCTCTGTACATGTACACACCTTCTTCCTTTGTTTATCACTTGGGTCTTTTCTAAACAGTAAGCCATAATATACAAAGCTAGTTTTATTATATGAGAAGTCCTGCTCTTTGTCCTCAGCTGGCACAAGAGCTCCCTGGACAAATACTGCCCATGGTGCTTTCTGTGCTGGAGGATTACCCTAGACTTAATCACAGTCTTTAAGAAGCTCTGAAACCAGTCTGGAAAACCACAGCAATTGACCTAGTTGTGTCTGTGCCCTACTCTGACTGTGTGATCTCATCATCCCAGGCAAAGACCCCATTAGATTCTCTTCCCTTCAGCTCTTATCCTCTGTTGAAGCTCCTAGAAGCCCTAATTTCAGGATGAGTTTAGCAATCTTGTTTTTAAGATCTTTCAAGATCTCACCTCACAGATTGTGGTTTCAAGGGTCATGAACCTGTTTATGGTTTCTTGGTAGAAAATATGTTCATGCCAAAGACACAAGCCTTTCGTAGGTTATAAAGAACTTTTGGTTGCCTTGCACTAAAGGAAAGCCATACTCAACTTTCTGGGTAATTTATGAAACTTTATTGTCTTTTTAAAAATAGGGGTTTTCAGTTTCTCACTCTTCTAATAAACTACACAGCTACGGAGCTCTAAATAATTGCTGGTACCTGCAGGGACTGCTGAACTGTGAACACAAGCTCTAGAATCATTGTGCTATGTTCTCAGAGGGAGTTTGCAATCTATGGCTCTCTACTACTGCCCCATATCATACAATGGAGCCAGATCAATGAGAGGTTGGGGATACAGCTCAGTAGCAGTGTGTTCAGCACATACAAAGGCCCCAGGTTCAAACCCCAATACCACAAAACTCTTATGGGCAGAAGTCGTGTGTTTTGAGTAACTAATCAAGAAAGTTGGCATTTTTTCTTAATATGTTTATGGTTATTTAATTTCATGTCCTGCTGCTATGAGATCAGCAATGAAGGTTTAGGGAATGCTAAGCAAACCAAGTAGTTTTCTTTTCTGGATTTCACATGTCAGAAAAATAGCCCAAGAGAGTTATCTTCCAACTAAAGATTGTTGACCTAGATGGCTCCAAAAACATCTTAGTGGTTACTTTTGGGGCATAAATCTGGAGGTGCAGAAGAAGAGAAGAATAATGTTTGATTTGGAGGAAATGGATGATATTGGCCCAACTAAGTGGTTTTTCTCCTCAATGTTGGAGGCAGAAAGTAGCTCCTCTTAGTTGAGGATAAAGGTGCCCTGGATTCTCCCCAGAGGACCTGCTGCTCTCGGGGAGACAGGCCATCACCAGGTGAGAATGCTGAACTGCTTCTTCAGTGCTTTCTGTACCTGTCAGTTGTAGCATAGTATTTGAACATCAGTTGCTTATTGGGTTTGCTTTCCAATGGATAACAAAGGCAGCCACTATATACTACTCATCTTTACAGCCTTAAACCAAAGATAGAGTCTAGCATATCACCTGCATTCAATAAATACATTCAATAAATACAGAGGAGAGATTCCAGAGAGGGTTTGATCCATCTGATATTTCCTTCTTACCCTATTATTTTCTTTTGATCATGAGGACTTAGTGATTTAATTATTGTGAATTAGAAAAATCATAGAATTATTGCTAAGTATGAATGTGATGTGTATACATTAAATCCCAGGTCTCATAGACTTAAGTTACATGATTTTGAACAACTCACATGTCTTCATTTATAAAATCAGGATGATATTTAATATGGATATCATGTGTATTAAATAACCAATGTTTTCTGGTGTATGTTGATTACATTAATTTTGAAATATTAATTTATTATTATTTTAAAGAATGTGTATGTGTAGGTAGGAGCTCTTAGAGTCCAGAAAAGATTTCAGATCTCCTGGAGCTGGAGTTATAGGTGACTTGCCTGATGTAAGTGGTGGGAATCAAATTTGGGTCTTCTATACAAGCAATAAATGCTCTTAATTGCTGAGTCATCTTTCCAGCCTCCATAGGTTACATTATTAGTAGGGCCATTGCATCAAAGTTGAATATGGTCACCTTGTCACTGTTGAGCCTAAGTGAGAGAGAGAACACCTATGGTAGCAAAGACACACGCCAGAAATATTATTTGGACAACAATAAAGAATTGGTTAGTTCCTGGTTATTGCACATTCTCTGCATGACTCGGTTTACTAGGTGGAAATATGTGTCTTTCTTATTCTAATTTTTTAGGATAAGTAAAATCAGATTCTGGAGTAAGTGGGATTTATATGTGTGGGCTTCTGGAACCATATTTTTGCACCCAGGAACTGTGGAGGCAGAGGCAGGGTAAGAGGAATGTGGCGTTGTGAAATGCTGTCGTTCTGGCCAAGCCAAACAAGAGCGTAGATTCACACTTTGGGCCCGGAGATGCAAGAAATGGACCCAAAGTTTTTGAAGACTGACATTGTAATAATGGGGCTTCTACTGGACTGAATGAGTAATGAGAAATGCCAGAGTTGGCAAAACAGCCTAAAATCTTTTATATACAGCAGAAAAAGAGCCTATTAGAAAGTAGAGATAATGAGGGCCCATAATCCAATACAAGAGAAAAATAGAAAAATTAGACCATCTCTGCAGTCTAAATTTTCCCAAGGAATGCAGTCATTTTCTGTTTATTTGATTCTTGCAGGTAATATCTTTCGCTTAATCTTAAATTTCCATTACCTTTTTTTTGCTTATTTTTACCCTGCTAAAATAAATTGACAGTCTGGAACTAACTACATGGATTCCATTTTTTCTTTTTGCCATTGGTCAATTCTAAATATCCAATCAATAAGAGAACCTCACATACTCAGACTTTCTCGTGAAAGAGATTTGAAAGATTTACAATATGCTAAACCTAGGAAAAACTTGGGAGTAATCGGTACAATACATTTTTCTCTCCATCATAATCAGTTTTTCATTCTGCAAGTCAATAATTTTTTTCTCTTTTTTCACAATGGTTTACAACTTAAATAATTTAATACAACAGTTGTTATATTTTTATTGCGAGCTTATAAAATGGGTACCATACGTCTTTTCTGTGCAATACATTGCCAAAAAGTGACAGCGACGAAGGGGAACTCATGATTACTAAAACAGTAATTCAATCTTCAAGTTCTGAATATGTCATAAAAACGTCTTCAGCTTTCTTACCTATGACAGACGCTATCAGGATGCCTCAAATGAACTCTCTGTGGGCATTCAATCTCTTCATAGGCATCGTTTTATATACAATAAAAACGGGACTGCACAATGCAAATGCAACTATGATTCAGACCCAGTAGTTCTTGCATTAAATAGGATTTTTCTTTTATGAAGTTACATCTTGAAAATAATTTTGATATCAATGCCTGTCACATTGTGGAAACTGAGCTGAAACAAGGGAGTCTATTCCTCTTTGCACTGACTTCTACGAAGTAGTAATTAGAAAAACTGCCGAGATTTTTCACGATGCAGAAGAAAATTTAACTCACCGGGATACATGTTGTCAGTCTCATCAAAAATGTAAGACTGACAAGCAGCGACTTCCTATGAAAGCCTATTTTCCATGTATTTTTAAATCTACAGTTTGTCACTTTTCATCCTGACATATTAGTTGTCAGGAAGTACATTTTTAATTGTTACTAATTGCGCTATGATCCGAGAGGTCTGAGAAGTTAAAACAGCAGCTTTTCTATAGTGTTTATGATTAACAACATGGCAGCACGCGGGACACTAGATGAAGGAAGTGCATTCCTTTGGATGAAGAGTTATCTGTTATTTGCTCATTCTTGCCAAATCCTGTCATTCAGCGGTCTTGTCACATTTTTATTGACTTCAGTGTATGACAAAGACCCGTCAAATTCTCCACACCTCTTCTTTAAATCTCGAGTATGTGGTTAATGTTCTGGTGAGGCTGCAAATGAAATTTAAGAGCTGTTATCTTTCTATTAACAATGTCACTTGGCCGTCTATATTTGCATGATGTAGTGATGCTTCACAAAATTCTTTATAAATCTTCCTGGGATGAAAATAAATTAGCCTTTGGAGGAAGGCGGAGGATTGAACTTCCACAATATGGCTGCTGAGGGGTCAGCACGTTCAGTTTGATAGTGGAATTTTCCACTTATCCCCCGGTCTGAGCATGCAGGTGGTACCGTGTCCAGTCTCTGCACTTTATCTTCCAGCCAATGCAGCCCTGGCAGATCCTGTGAAGGGTGAAAGGCCATAGATGCTATGGGAATGGTGTTTAATTCGCACCACGACAGGGGCTGCTAATCACAAAGCTTCAGGGTGAATTATGGTGATCGCGGCATTATGAATTAAACAGAGGAATTAAACGATAACAGCACAAACACAGCTGCGGTGGCGGTGCTGAAGAGGTGGTGCCTCTGGTAATGGGTCTGACTGGGACTCTGGGAGCTCTTGGTTGAAAACACTTTGCCCCATCTAGATTAGCCCTTTATAAACTACCTGTAATAAACAGAATGACAACAACCTATTCTCACAGTTTCTAATGATGGACATTGCTCAAAGTTTCTCCTTTTGCATTCTGAAGTTGTTCTGGTTCATACAGTAAAATTCACTCCAGAATCATTGTCTTCTTTCCTGGTCTCTGCTGCTGTAATAGCTTCTGCTTTCTGAAGTTTTAAGTTGACGGTTCCCGTTTGATTCTTATACATATACCACCCCTGGAATGAAATTTCAGTTCCCTCGGGAGAGCTGAGGAACAACAAAGGGCACCAGGTTATTCTTCACTGTTTAGTTATTTTTAAAACTTTATTTACTTATTTATGTGTATATGAGTGTACATCAGAAGACAAGTTGGGGATCTTATTCCCCTTGTACCATGTCACACATGGTTTGAATTTGGGCTTTCAGGCTGCTTGATGGTAAGTGCCATTACACACTAAGTAATTTCATAGACACTTAAATTTTTTAAGTTTAAGAAAATTTGATTGCACATTTTAAAGACAGCAACATGTCAGGCAATGGGCATGAAGTAAAAGAAAGTGTTGCTAATGTCCACAGTTGATCCCTATTACGTAGACAGTTTGCTCTTACCTCTTGAGCTAAAGTCTTTCATGTGTTGCACCGAAACGACTTGAGACATGAGTTGTTTTCCCGAATTAAAAAAAAATGTAGAAAGAGAGATAGAAGGAAGCCATGAATTACAAGAAAAGTACTGAGCCACTGTCGGCCCTAAGTTTAGCTCTAAGTTTGTTTGAGAGAGCACATGGCATGTAAATTCTTTGAATAAACAGAGAACAATATAGCTTGCATAAAAATGGAAAACTTTGACTATATAAACTTAAAGTTGTTCACTAAATTTTACCAGGAAGTTAACAAGTGAGCCTGGTTGACAACATAAACGAAGCCATGCAGAAAGCGCTTGCTTGGTTTCACATGTTCCAGCTGACGCAGCTTTAGAGTTTAATACGCATTCATCTTAAAATATTGTGCAACTGTCTAATGTGGAGGTAGCAAAAGTGATAAAAAATCCATTGCAAAATCTGAATCATGGAGAAAATGTTCAGACTCTGGCACAGGTCAACAGAGCAAGCACCGAGTACTCTTGAAAATGCTGCTGTCAAACCCAGCTGTTATGAAGATATTATCATGCCAGACTAAATGTGGGTAATTTATTTCAAATGCTAGAAGGCCACCTATCCTGGTTTGTCTTCTGCTAGCTTGGCAAAACAATTTGGCAACATTTTAACTGCATAAAAATGTTGGAATAGTACATTCTAAATTTCTATCTGATATGAAACCCTTTTTATTGAGATGTAAAACAACTATATAGGCAAATGGTTAAGTGAAATAGATATATTTCTTTGGTTCCTGAACCACAAGAGATAATGGTCATTACAAGAAACCAAACTGACAATATTTAATTAATATCTCTAGTTAGAGATATTAATTTTATTAGGTATGCTACATTCATTATTTCATTTGATCCTAAATATTTCCAAATGCTCCTTTTATTATTATTCCCATTTTACAGATGAATAACCAAAGGCTTAGATGATTTAAATAAGCAGACTTTCAGAATAAGGTGAAGATTTGGGCTTCATTGCACTTGTGAAACATTGTGAGATAACAAATTGAACCATCTCACTCTTCTGTGATTATTGGCTCTTAGCGGCAGCAGCTTTAAGAATCAATATAGGGCACGGGTTCCTCTTAATAAGTTAATAAAACAGAGACTTTCTCATTGCCTCTCCATCAAAGTTGCCGGGGGAGAATGAGAATATTAAATGCAGCAGGAAAGGGAAACTCCGCTCCATTTGCTCTGCAATGATAATCTTTTATAAAAGAGGATTTTTATTATTAATTCCTTGCCTTCTGGGGATATTATAATTTTCTAGAATGTAGAACTGCCTTAAGCACAGTAATTTGCTGAGCTAGACTGAATCTCAAAATGTTTCAAATGAGCTGATAAACAATTGCATAATTAGCCATTATTAGGTAAAATCTGCATGCTATTGATAGCCACATGAGCAAAGCATTGGGTAGGCAAACTGGAGATATGGTTTTAAAAATTAAAAGCCTGTATTATATATACTTAATACTCCTTGAAAATTGTCTGTTCAAGAATCAAAAACAACACTTTACATGCCCTTTTATAAAATTGATATTAATTTGTTAAGGGGACCCCCGGAGATATAATTGTTAAATACACCCACACGTGAACAATGATGGATGTTTGTGCAGAATTCGATCTGAGCTTCAAAATGCCTTAGTGGTGGAGTTCTCCTTCAGTAAAACCCTTTCCGGGCTATCTATTGCTTTCATGAGTAACACACTTCATTCCCTTTGTTTGAGTTTTATTTAGAGAGAGAGAGAGAGAGAGAGAGAGAGAGAGAATGAATGAAGTTGGATGGGCAAGGATGTGGAGGAGAGGATATGGGAGAATATGATCAAAATGTATTGCCTGAAAAAGTTTGATAAAAATTAATTAAAATACTAAAACCAGCTTAGCAGTTTTGAAGAACAAATAAAGAAAAGAAAAGGTCTGAAAATAAAGTTTCTCACCAAGGAAAATTAAACAAAACTGTAGTTTTTCATTCTGAATTCAGAGAGTACCAAGCAAAATTTGTACACATACTAAGTCACCTTCACAAGAATTACAGCAACAATTTTCTTGAGATTTTCAAAATTAGGGAATTGGTATTTAGATTTAAATGGGCTGTATATCCTCCCGACAGAGGGCAGATGTATAATTATCAAAGTTCTTTGAAGATCATTCAGTCTTTGACTTTATCCACCAGCATTTCAAATGTCAGAGAATAGCAGACTGCCAACATGAAATTGTGCAAAAGACCATACAGATGTCTCCCTGAATAAAAGTGCTTCTTATATCCAACCCACACTGGACAGAGAAAACCAGTCCCCAAATCTGCACCCTGGCCACCCCTAGTGGATAGTGACTCATGTGTACCTACACATAGGCGTAATAATAGTATTGTTAGTAGTAACAACTTTAAAAAGAAATTGTTTATTGGATACAAAATCATGTGTGAGCCTAGCCAGAAGATGGATTTGTCAGAAAATACAGAGGTGTATCTCAGTTTGATGGTGTGGACAGCCCCCAAAGTGTGTATACTCTTTCCACACTTCCGAAGACTGCTCATCATCCACTTGCAGTCAACTAACAGCATTAGGTAAATTTTCATTTTTTTGAGTTCAAGTCCTGGTTCTGCTGCAACAATTATATATCTATAGTCTAATTAGCCTTTTAAATCCCAGCCTTGGGCTGGAGAGAGGCTTAAGTGGGTAAAAGCACAGAATGCTTTTAAGAGGTCCCAAGCTGAGTGCCCAGGACCAGGTTGGGTGACTCACAATTGCCTCTAACTTCATCTCTAGTGGCTCCAATGTCTTTTTCTGGCCTCTGCAGACACTGCACTCATATGTAATTCTGCGTACAGCCATACACATATACACATAATTTTAAAAATAAAACACCTTAAATTCTACTCTTAATTTATTACAGATTTTGGATTTCTGTCCAAAACAGATCGTATTTATTCAGCTGGTTGTTGTACTTTATGAGTTGCACTAATCTTATTTGTGTATTTTTATAGCTACATTAATAAATTTATATTCTCAAAGTCAAAGGTATATGACCAGCTAGTTGAATCCAAGCCACAATGAGGAAATAAGATCACTGGATTATAAAGTAGCAGCAGTTCCTACTTCGGTGTTTTTCAAAGGCATCGGGAATGTTTTCAACTGTTTCAGAATGTTCCAGCTTTGTTAGGAACACTTTGCCTTGGTGTGTGTGTGATAGGGAATCTTATTTGTATGCTAGTATCCCTTTTTTGTGCTATACCCATTAAAACGTCAATCCCATCCTCTCAACTTCAACATTCCTGATTTGGATTTTATTAGTGAGCCTTCTTAAAAGAAAGTTTAAATTTGCTCCAAATGCATGACCATACCCAGTTGAAGTAGGTTGAGTTACACTTTGCAGATTTCAGATTTGTAATAATGTGTCATCATGGCTCCAGTTTGAGAATATTATTCTTTAATTTATTGCTCTATAAAATTCTCAATGCTGTGTATTTTTCTGAATCAGGTAAATTAAGCAAGGAGTACAGAAATATAGGTCATGATTCTGCTTTAGCTTAATAAGTAAATAAACTCCAGACAATTTTCAGTAGGATTTTGATCAACTGATTTTCCTATCTTTGAAGAAAACTGTCTGATGATTAGTAGAGTGAGCAAAATAGCTTATTACAAGATTAAGAGTCAAAGCCATTCTTGTAAAACTTTAACCTTAATAGGTTTTGAATACTTAACCTTTGAATAAGAAAAGGTTTTGGTAAAAAAAGACCTGTTAAATATGAAGAATTTGTGTTTTATAGGAAAACTCTTAGGAAAACAACAGAAAATATAGGGGTTCCTATACTCAAAGGGTGAAAGGTTCCAGACCATTTAGGTTCTACTTCCCCTAGAAATGTGAGTAGAGGGTTATTCCAAAACATAATTCCAGATCAAGTTCTCAGGGTACGGTTGTAACCACCATTACTGCTGGCTTGTGGGAGGAAAGAAGTAAGGCAGGAAGATGAAAGACATTTTTTTTTTCTGAATGGATTTCATGGGGAGTGATCTCCTTTGGGTTTCTTCTATTGGATAGAGTGGACATTTCTGAATCAGAGCCCCTGGAAACATCACCTGGTAGTTTTCAGGCAAAAAGAAGAGCACACTTAGTTGTGCACATCTTGTTCTGGAAACAGTGGGACTTGTGCAGAATACTTGCCCTGGCTGATAATGTCTATTAGACATGGCCCGGGCATACATTCTGCTTCACTTGGTTTGCTAAAACCTGTATAAGACTTTGGAATAATTGTTATTTGCATTTAAGCTTTGCTGACATTATACCAACTACATTAGTCCCATGAAAACATCATACTGATGTATGAGAATTCCTCAAAAACTTAAGCACAGCATTACCATACGAGTCAGCAAACCCATTCCTGGGTACATATTCACCAGACCTGAAAGTGGATATGTGAATAGCAACTGTGTTTATAACTAGATTATTCACAACAACTGAAATAAATAATCCAACATCTGTCAATAGATGAATTAATTACTAATGTGTAAATACCTAGAATGACATACTACTCAGCCTAGGAAGGGAGGAGCTTCTGACACTTTCTAGAATGGATTAGCCTGGGAGGCACACACAAAGGAAGACAGTGTGTAATGCTACTACATGGAACATGCAGTGTTACTTTTCTTTGATAGTTCTTTCTTTTACAGATGTCATACCATCATTTAAAACATATCTTGTCTCCACATAGCACGATTGCCAGATTAGGTTCCTTATAGGAGATTGCTTTTCTGTGCAAGAAGCTTTAACTGAAGTTGGCATGTTTTGTAAAACTTGAGAGAGGAATTTTATTGGTCACTGAAGCAAATTTTACACTGTATTTCCAGGAAATAGAAACAGCCCACTGACTTACCTTCCCCTTCACGTACAATGGTTTTAATTGATTTGCACTTGAAACCTCTTCCTGAAATGGTTTTGTTTTGTTTATTGTGAAAACTTCTGTGAATTCTTTCATGCTCTCCTCCTGACTTAGTATCGAATTTAAAATTCCTCTGCTTATCAACTGAAACACCCTGTTTTTCAGGGTTTGAAGCATTACTTCTCCAAATGTCTTTGATGCTTTCTCTTCTTATCAACAGCCCTAGTGACCTACTCTCTTTTTGGGTCATTTTCATAAATATTCATTACAGTTACTCCTACAAACAAGTGTTAAAATAAAAATGAGCAGTAATGAAAGTGGTAGATGCTGATATAGAAAAATACTCAGTGGCCAACTACGATCTTGTGTTTTTAATGACATATAGTCATTGTACATAGTTTTGGGTATCATATAGAAAATATCTTTCAAATATGTTATATACTTAACCATATTAAGTTCTGTATGCTTCTCTTAATGTCCCCTGTCCTGCCCACTTTTGGTAGACTCATCCTTTTATTTTATTTTTATTTATTAAAATAAAATTTTATTTATTTATTAAAAATTTCCACCTCCTCCCATACTCTCATTTCCTTCTCACTCCCCCCACTCCCCCTCCCCTCGCTCTCCAGTCCTAAGAGAAATCAGGGTGCCCTGCCCTGTGGGAAGTTCAAGCC
>LOEQ01003872.1:211132-222545 GCA_001685075.1 Bramus lutescens
TGCTTTTGGTAGAATTGCCATTTTAACTATGTTGATCCTACCCATCCAAGAGCTGTCTTTCATTTTTTATTTAGACTTATAAACTGTTGCCAAACAAGGCATCGCAGACATTAAAGTTTGTCCACTCATTTATTCCTTCAGCTATTTCTTGCATATCCTGTTTTAGATATGGAACTATAATAGAGTGAACAAGAGAGAAAGCAGTCATGCAAACGAAAACCAAACCAAAATACCAGAT
This sequence comes from Bramus lutescens, assembly GCA_001685075.1. NCBI lineage: Eukaryota > Metazoa > Chordata > Mammalia > Rodentia > Cricetidae > Bramus > Bramus lutescens. Next base: position 211,371 of record LOEQ01003872.1, read on the forward strand.
AAAGGTGCACTGCGAGATGTGGTAAAAAAAAAATACCTCTTAGCTACTTTATATTGAACAATAAATGAATTATGCCAAGAACCAAGTGACAAAGACTGGCAAACAAATTGGAGGGGAAGACCATTGCAGCCCTACTAAAAACAACAGGTAAGATTGTGTATCAGAAGAAGGTAGTCAAAGACAGAGTGCCTGATACATAGTGCTGAATGATGGAATGGTAAAAACGGAGATCAAAGAAGTCACGCGTCCAGGTTACACAGGAGGTAACAAAACCTTCCTAGAGGGTTTTCAGCTGCGAAGAGATATGAGCAGATTTGTTCCTTCACGAACCCTTTCTTACACCTTTGTGGAAAACAGATCATAGAAAGGCAAGAAGAGACCATGCAGGAGCTGTTTTGGTAACTCCATGAGTGATGGTGGTTTGGGCAAGTAGTAGAATCAATGGACACAAATAGACATATGATGCAGACATTGTGGAAATAGTCTAAGTGGGGTATTTTATACGTTGAATGTAGTGATGAAAGGATTTAAAGATAATTCCTAAAATTCTCATATGAACACCAGGCCTGACCAGGTATTATCCTCCACTGATTTAAAGATTGGAGGGACATAGATTTGGATAAGGGGCTGACAAAAGTACACATGGCATGTGATGTGGCTGAGTAAGTTGAGTCTAGGTTGTAAAAGACCAAGAATAAGAGATTAAGAAATGTAGACCCTTTTTTGAATGGTAACACAGAAAACATACTCTATGGGCTGAAGAGATGGCTTAGACGTTAAGAATGGGTACTGTTCTTGCTGAGTACCCCAGTTCAGTACCCAGCACCCATGTTGGGTGGCTCACAATAGTATGTAACTCCAGTTTTAAGGATCCAGCAGTCAAGTGTGGCGTGGCATACTGGCAATCCCAACACTTGGGAGGCTGAGGCAGGGATGAAGCCAAATGATGCCCTGGCATATATCTTTTTCTAAGGAACTGAATTTTGAATCAGCAGTATCTATTTCCAAAGCAGCCACTCTTTCTTTTAAAATATATTTACTTTTAAAAATAATTGACGGGAAACAGCAAACAGTGGTTTTCGCCTTAGTCAGTAGTGGGCATGATCACCAAATAGGAAGCAAATCAATCACTGTGAGTGAACTAATATCTTGAAGAAACAGAGTTATTGATTTGTGCCAGAGTGGCAAACTTGGGAACTGTTAATCAGTACACTGGCAGAGTTTATAAAGGAGATCAGTGCTTCACCATCGGGGTCTTCTGGGAACGATGGAGACACAAGAGAAACCAAAGTATGAGTTAATTTATTCATTTTCCTCTTCCCTTTCTCACTCATTCTGCCTCCTTTCCTTTCATATTTTCTGTGCTAAGTATTTTGGATTTCTTAAGAAGATTGTGATCCCCCAATTTTAGCAATCTACATGGAAGACAAGTACCTGGAGACCCTGGGCATTATTCGAACACAATGCATAAACCAGAAGAATATCTGTGAAGTGTTTTAAGGTGCAGAGCCTTTGTGTTGCTCCACAAGGGTTAGGACAGTCTCTCTGGGAAAAAATAAACAGAAGTTTGGTAGGTGGATAAGGCAGTAATTGGGGCAGAAGAAAATCTATGCAACATATATGATTACCTCTATTCCAAAAGCCACACTAATAATATTTCCTAGGATATTCTTATGTAACTGTGACCATGTTAAGAGTTTTCATGATTAAATGTGCTTACTTGTAGGGCTACTCTACATGGTAACTTTCAGTTTTTCTTATTTTCTAAGAAAGTGAGTCCCAAGTTTACAAATGTCTGTGCCAATGAAGTACTGTATGTTTGGTAAGTTGTGATCCTTTTGCTATATTTGAATCTGAAAGGTGTGATGGAAAATGTCTGGAGAGGAGGCTAGAATTCCTATCAAGACTTTAAGAAACATCAGATTGTATAATTAGCAGGAAAATATGTCTCTTTCTATTCAGTCATCTATTGAACATGTTATGTGAAAAATTTTAAACATCAAAAAAATCTTACACAGATTGAGTAAAAATGACTTTAAAAGAAGAAAAAGAAAGACCAGAAAATGAGACTGAGTCAGGAATAAGGACAGCTGAGAAGCCATCTCTTAATCTTGGTGGATCTTGGAGTTACATCTTTCTATAAAAGTTAAGGAACCAGGTTAAGAGACAGGGCCATTATTACCTCCAAGTGAGCTGAAATTGCTTCCAATGGAAAGGCCTTGCTTTTCCACAATATTTTTAAGTCATTTAATCAGATGAATGACTGGATGTTAGAAGTCCTTTAGTCTTTGTTCTTATACAACATTTGATGAAATTTAAAACTTGAAAAAAATATAAAGGAGATGCAACCAGACACCCCTGTTAATAAGACACAATACTAATAAATCACTCATATGATGTCTATTTAATAGCTCTATTGCCTGGAGGTTTCCAGGAAGGCTTAAGGAATCTGTGAGTCTAACTAAATAAGTAACTTGATGGGTTGTCTTGTTATGTTTAAGCCAATTAAAAGTGTAGTCACCTAACAAATACATTAACTTGTGCTGTTTAAAGTTTTCTGTGTAGCCCTTCCTTTTGACAGTGATTAGCTTGCGGGGGTGGGGGTGTGTTCAGGCGACCGTAAGTTTGTAAGACTCCAATTGCCACAAAAACAGTCTCGATTATAAGGGAGCTTTAATTAAGTATATGCAGGTGTCTGTAAGATTACTTAATAGGCCTGATGGAGTGCTTCCCTAGCTTGCCCAAAGCTTCAGGCTTGATCCCCCACTTCTCATGGATAGACACTGATTTAGTAGCAAACATACAAAAAGAGGAGTTAGAATGCAGTCTATGAACAACTTGATTACTATATTAAAAGATTGTTCTAATCTGTGGTAAACTGCAGTGTCTGTAATCTGATTTTACTTCTGTAGATACAGTAATAAGGGAAATGGTCTATATAGAATTCATGTTTCTCAGAACATAATAAATCCCTGTGTACAGAGTAAAAGTTAATAAAAGCTGCACATGATCTAGAAATGCTACCGAGAGCTTTGTTGATGGAGCCTTAAAAACCAAGAGAGTGTGGAGAGTCTACAGCTGTGCTATCAGGCCTAAAGGGCACCAGTTCCTCATGAGGGGGCTGTCTGAGTAAGAAAGAGTAGTAATTGGTCAGGGGTGTTAGTTGTGTGTGATTCAAATGAGCTATCAAGCGCCCTAGCAACTCTGTGATTTGGGGCAGTAGGAAGTGAACCCTCTTGAAAATGGGGTAAGTGATAGATTCCTACCGAAAGGTACCAAGCTCAGAGTCAGTAAGAGCTTATAACGAGTCGTTAAAAGGAGAGCAGTTAAAATCGTCGTGGGCTACCTTTCAGGCAAAAATATCACCGCCAGACCTTTTCTGGTTAGCATTTTCAGCCAGCAATACAGAATGAAGCCCTGACTTATAGAAATGAAGACGGTCAACTATGCCGAAGGTGGTAAGAACAGTCTCCTACCTAGTTGCTGCTCCCCTCAACTCTGCCTGTCCCCAGCATCTTTTTCAGATCTATCTGTTTAGAATCTTTTCTTGTATCTTGAGACCATGTTCCTCCAAACTTTAGTAACATAATGTGGAAGACAGATACATGAAGATATCAGAGACCATTAGAATATAACTCATGAAGTTGAGTACGTTTCATCATAATAAAATCTAGTGACATGATTCTGAGACTCTAGTATTCTTATGGCGTTTACTGTTTCCAAGGTTTTCTGAGTTAATAAAACATATTAAACCTTGAAATATTTAAATTTTACAAAGCCATAACTACATTTTCAGTGAGTGTTTTTAAAGCTTCTCAGGAAATCTCATCAAAGTATGTACTTGGAAAATGAAAATTGGGTCCCGTAATGGCTGAGAGATTAGATTTTTATTTAGGAAGAAGTGTTTTTAAAGTTGTCCTACTCACTGGAAAGGAAAGGATCACCCTCAAGTTACAGAGGCAAAAATTCTTCATATCCTTATTGTACTGTGTGTGTGTGTGTGTGTGTGTGTGTGNGAGAGAATTCTTTGGTTGTAGTTGAAAGTCCCTGTCGGGTGTACACTGTGTTCCATTCACTCCCACAGTCCAATCATCTGTGCTCACATGAGGGCACGATGGTTATGTCTAGGAGCCACACAGGGCAACATGGCCACTGACCACCTGCTCAAATACCTTTTATATGGAAGGCCAGAATCCTGGAACGTGTGTGAACTGCCTCCTAATATGCAACCACAGGTAAAGTCATCTCTGGATTTCCCCAATGTACTGTGACTTAATTTATTAGATGAATGGGTCTGTTAGAAATTTTCATTTACACTGACAAGTTTCTCTCCAATGGAATGCTGCACAGGGGGCAGTCCTTGTTTTCCATCACTTTCAGATTTCCACCAATGTCCGGAGGAACTAAAGGTATTTAGCCTCAGGGTGACATATGAACCAATTTTGAAAGTTTTGTGGACTGTTATGCAGAGCGCTATTATACTTGTCTTCCAAACCCACACGTGTGAAACAAGAACTAGACAGTCATAGCTACTGAAAGACGGAAAATACTGTCTCAGAAGACATGGCCTCTAATCCCCTCCCCAAATGATTATTAATTTCTTGGCCTTTTAGGAAGTCATGTGTCAGAGTGAACTCGGAGAAGGCTTTGAGGGTAAAGCTCCCCGCCTTCAAACCTCTTAACAATCAGTAATGACTATGTAGAAAATTTGTTTTGAACTTAATTTTTGGCACAAAATATGGTAGGCATTTTGTTGGAGGCAAAATATATGCTGATGTTTTTATAAATTAAAATTTGCATTATTTTATCTCCTTTTGAAGATCTTAATGGGAATAAATGCAAAAAGCTTCTAAGAGACTGAATTCTAGTAAGGTAGTTGAGCTTGGAATAATAAATTTTGTCTTCTAGACACATTTTTGAGTCATATATGGTCCTAAATTAATTTTCTTATCTCTTATTGGGCAAAGTTTAATTTATAAAAATTCATAGACTAGAATAAAGAATCCTTATCTGTTAATCGTGTATGTTTAATAATAATTAATTTATTATTATTGTTACATATTTATGTATGCACAAATATGTATAAATACAACCTGCTAATTAAAAAGAGGCTATCAATTTCAAAGTAGGGAGCCCTAAGAAGTTTCGAGGGAGGGTAGATGGAAGGAACTGGAGGAAGAAAAGAGGGGAGGGAACATATGTAATTCTATTTCAATTAAAACACATAATTAGTCCTCACAAGGCATTTCATTAAATAATGTGAACTTCAGAAAAAAGAATTACTAATTTAGGGACAGAATAATATCACTGTAACGATGCTCATATCCTAAGCTTGAACTTGTGGACATAGAAAGCTATGTGACTGATTAAAAGAAATTAAGGTTAGAGGTGGCGTTTAAGTTGCATGAAAGTTGCCCTTAGGATGTGAAGATTCTCCCTGTCCTCCATATCAGACCATACTAACCCTTGAATGTGCACTTGGGAGGCTGAAAGGAGAAAACAGTTGTACAGTTGCCAAGTGACATGGCTTGATTTTCTGCTCTAAAGGTGGAGGGGTGGGCCCTAAGCCAAGGAATGTGGAAATCTTACAGAAGTTGGGAAAGCAAAGATAAGGCCTCTCCTCTTAGAGTCCTTTAAGGAATGCTAGTCCTCCCACACTTTCCAGCTCAAGGAAACACTTTTCAGGTTTCTGGTCTACAGAACTGGGAAAGAATAAATTTGTATTGTTTTAAGCTATTAAATATGTGGTAAATTTTACAGAAAAGACTGAATCATCCCTCCCAATATGGATAGCAATTTCTTTGGGTCCATTTTAGGTAAAAGGGGTGTTTATAAATGTAGCCAAGAAAGAAGCGGTTTAATTCCTCAGACCTCGCCTATTATGCCGGAATAGCCGTGAGGTTTGAATACAATGCTACCAAAAGTCAGATTACTGAAACTGCTGCTTTTACTGTTGATGTTAAAGATTGCTTATATCATTGAAACTGTGATCTATATCTTTTAGTACCATTTGTGTTTTACTGGTTATCTCGACTTCTTAAATTACAAAATAGAAAGTCTAGCTTGCTTCAATATATACCCTGTGATTTACCTTATAGGCTTTTTGTTATATGCTATTTATGATCCAAGTTTAACAAGAAAAGCAAACACTGGGGCAAGAAAAAAGTTCTTCTACAAAAACTGGTGAGATTATTTATACTGATGGAGATATTGTTCTTTCATGAAAACCAATTAAAATCTATGATCATTCTTTCCAATCATTCTTTAAATTCCCATTTATATTCATAGGTTTTTTCTCCCCCCAGTATTTATAAATAATGCATTTAATCAGAGCCCAAACAAACCAGTCATTCAACCAATGGAATATCCCGCTCTACAAACATGGAAAAACAAAATAAAACAGAAACCAAGGAATTAAAATTTATTAGGAGTCATTATGAAAATCAGCATGAATGACTTGAACAAAATTCCTCATATTTAGTATTTCTATCTGACTAGTGTCACAACAAAGGACAAAAGAGTAATGTCTTAGATGATGAATGTCGGGCAATCCCAATGGACCACTTCTAAGTGTGAAGGCTTCCTTCTCTCAGCTGTCAGCCATTGGAGGTAGATCCAGTGTGGTATTTGGCATGCACAGATTATATTCTTTGGGAAGTTGCAGGAGAAATTCCTTAGCACTTGTTTTGAAAGTGATAGCACCAGGTATGGTGGCATACATGCTCAGTTTCAGAACACAGGAGGCTGAGGCAGGAGGATTTCAGTTTCCATGGCAACATGTGTGCTACATAGCAAGCTCCAGGCTATCCTGAGTTATATAGTGAGACACTGTCTCAAAGGAGACAGTCCCCACTTCCTTCTCCTCCTCCTCCTTTTTCTTTCTTCTTTTCTTCTCCTCCTCCTCTTCTCTCTTATCTTCCCTGGGTTCATCTTTCTATCCAGACCCCACCATTTTCCAGTTCCTGAATCATCTTCCATCAAATTTACTTTTCTAAAAAGCCTAGTGAGTTTTATAGACATTCTGATTTGTGGTAGCCATGTATGTGTGTCAGTGTGTGAATGTGTTTATGTATGTGCTTGTGTGTGAAGGTCAGGGAACAGCTTTCAGTTTTGTTCCTCAGTGGCAGTCCACTTAGCTTTTAACTAACATGGAACTTGCTGAGCAGCCTGGTCTGGCTGCCCATCAAGCCCCAGGGATTCATCTTTCTTAGCCTACTGAGTTTTAGGATTACAAAAATACATGCCACTATGTCTTTCTGGCTTTTTCATGTTAAGTTCTGAGAATTCAAACTCTGGTCCTTGTGTTTGTAAAAGAAGCACTTCTCTGACTGAGCTATCTATCTAGGGCCTCTGAGTCTTTCTAAATCTTTCTTCACTGACAATCGCCATTGCGTTACAGTTTTGAAGTGTTTCCCCTGGTGATTAGTTTGAACCATGCTTTAGACAATGATATTTAAACAATATGTGCTGTATGAGTTGTTGAAATGAACTCAGTGACTCTGGATCAAGATTGTCTTAAGAATTGCTTTGTCTACCTTAAAATAAGTCCTTTTAAAAATTCTTAAAATTGTGTTTTCATTTTCTTTAGGCTCAAAGTAAACTTTCTGAGTGAAACTCTAAAAAAAAACTTTGGAAATAGTCATACAATTAAAAACAAAGCAAGTCTTGATCAGGAGACCTAAGCTCCTTTCAAGGTTAATAAGCACATTTACAAACACATATTAATATGCGAACTTTAAAAAGAAAAACTGGAAATATTTCTACCTTTCTCTGGTTGCTGCCAAGGAATTCAGCCCCTTATGTAATTTGTGACTCAGATTATCTTCTTCATAAACATATTCCATTCTATAGAATTAACTGTATCCTCTATCATCAGACATAATAAACGAAAGTCATTTCTTTTAAAGACATCAACAGCTCGAGGAAAAAACCTAGGTTTCTCCCTAGGGCTGGAGGAGGACTTTTGCTTTGCTCTTTAAAGCCGTTGCTGTGTTCCAAGAAGATATTAGGATCAGTTGACTGACAAGAGAAAAAATTTTCCTGGCAGAGAAGGAAGCCAGAGGAGATTCATATGCAGACAAAATTTTAACTATCAGGTTGTTTGTATCTCCCATGTCTACTCTAATATGCCAAGCTGGGATAAATCAAATGGGCTCTAAAAATGGTAGATAAAAATGTGATTTTGCAATAATTCTAGAGTTTTGCGGATTCTCTATCTTAAGCATGCCTTTCCCTGCCAGTGTTATTTATTACCAGATAAAGATAAATAGCTTTTTCAATATGCTCAGAAAAACTCCTCAGAAACTCTGCATTTGAAGGGTTATAAAGATACGGCAGTTTTGCTGAAGTGCCAGTGTGAGGTTAAGGAGACTGAGCCACACAGGGAGACACCTAAAAGCTGTTGGAAACAAGCGTGGGAAGTAAATCAGACGATGTAGTTTAGTGCTTGGTGGACGGGTCCCTCTAATAAGAAGCTGCTTGTTTGTTTTCCTGGGTGCCCACACTCCCAAAATAATCACATATAAACTATATTATTTAAATCATTGCTTGGCCAATCACTTAAGTGTATTGCTAGATAGCTCTTACATCTAGTTTAAGCCATTTCCAGTATTTTATATTTTACCACAAGGATCGTGGCCTGCCAGCAAGGTTTCAGTGTGTCTGTCTCTGGCATCGGCTCCATGGCTTCTCTCTGACTCTGCTCTTTTGTTTCCCTCCCAGCGTTCAGTTTAATTTCCCCCACCTACCTAAGTTCTACCCTATCAGGCCAAGCCAGTTTCTTTATTAACCAATTATATTCACCACATACAGAGGGGAATCCCACATCAGGTCCCTCTTTAGGTGGCCATACTCACATGGGTCATCAGAATTCAAGCATCCCACACAGGGTGTGGAGCATGCAGGTATGTATTTTGTGTCTGTTCTTTTCAAATCCTTGCAGCTGGTCATATACCATGTATGTAAGACCTGGATTCCAGGCACAAATGTAGAGGACACAGCATACATGAGTAGATAACAGGAAGCAAAGCTTGAAGCTGAAGGATGGATTCCAGATTAAGCTTTAACTTTGGAACTATTCAGTTTTTTTCCTGGATTTCTCTACAGTGATCAGATTCATGTTAGAATGTGTACAACAACAATTGTAGGGTCCATCTGTAGTGCAGATTCCATTCTATGTAATATTTGTTGAAGAGTTTAGGGCCTATTGGTTTTTGAAAGTCAGAGGAGTGGATGGGGTGTAGAGATGGATCCACTTTTAAGAGCACTGGCTGCTCTTGAAGACGACCAGCTTCTGTTTCCAGTACCCAAATGGTAGCTCACAACTGTAACTCTAGTTCCTTATGAATTTTAGAAATTCACTTATAATTTTTTGGTCTCAGTTTAATTGCCAGTATATTATTTTTTTACTTGGAAAGCTTTAATCCAGAAAGTGCAATTCCTTATATCCTATAATAAACATTTAGTAATTGGTAGGAGAGCCATTTTTCATTATATGTATTTCAGTTTTTCATAGAAGCCCCTTCTCTCTTTCTACTATCAAATATCCAGGTTGGTTTACTTTAAACTAAAGATGATAAACAGAAGAATTTCCCATACTATTAATCCAAGAGTATCAGAAATGATTCATTAGCCTAGTTAACATGGGCAAAAATTATTTACATCTTAGAAAATTCTGAAGAATTGTAATAATTGTGTTCAGTAACTTTTAGCTACTTTTCCTCACATGGTATGAACTTGAATTTAGGGATTATGAGGTTAAGCTCTTATTTGATATCTGAGTACAGTTATCTTAATTGTGTCTTAATCTCCTTTCTTCTCTAGTAAGCAACTCTTCAGACTGCCCCAATATTCTGCTGTTAATGTCTGTCTCCTCATTGATGTTTAAGGACAACTCCAATTAACTCTTGAAAAATCAAGGTGGGGGCCTGGGACAGTGAACTCCATGGGAGCAGGAGTGGATCCAGACCAGGGTTATTTGTAGAAGCAGGACTGGGCCAGTGACCAAGGCCAGAGCAGGCTGAAGCTGTGAGCTCCATGTGACTGGGACTGAACCAGCTACCTAGGCTGGAGCAGGCCTGAGACAGTGAACTCTACAGGAGCAGGAGCAGATCCAGACCAGGGACATTTGCAGAGGCAGGACTAAGTCAGTGACCTGGGCTAGAGCAGACCTGAGACAGTGAAGTCCACAGGAGCAGGTACAGGGGAGCAACTGCTGAGTAAGTGGGCCAGAGCCAGAGACTGCTGCTTGTTCAGGCATGAATCTGGGACCTTTGAGGGAGGAGACCTGAGCCAGGACCCCTGTGGGTCTGGGTGTGAGTCTAGGACCTCCGAGGAATTAGGCCTGATACAGGACTTCTGTGAGTCTGGGAATGAGTCTGGGACCTCCACGGGAGAAGGCAGGAACCAGAGATCTCTGCAGGTCCAGGCACAAGTCTGGGACCTCTGAGGGAGTAGATCAGAGGCAGAGACCTTTGCAGGACCAACCCCAAGCCAGGGACCTCTGCAAGCAAAGATCCAAATCAGGAACATGGCCAGAACAGGCCTGAGACAGCAAACTCAATGAGAGTGGAGCAAAGCTTGGGAGCAGTGAGAAACCTCCAGGAACACAGAGTGACCAATGGGGTAACTAGAATCCTGGCAAGACTGTACCATGAGGAACAACCATCTGAGCCTTGTATTCACTGGCACCTAGAAGATTAATCACCTGAATCAAAGATAGCCCCAACAACACCAATAGGAGGAAAGATGAGTAGACAATGTAAGAACACATGCAATACTACAAAGAGCAACAAGTGAACTCTAAGGTCCCTACAACAGCAACACTTGAACAACCAAACATAGATGAAGCAGAATAAAATGACCTAAAAAATAACTTTAGAAGAATGTTTGAAACCCTTACAGAGGAAATGAAAACTTCCCTCAAAGAAATAGAGGAAAAGACAAAAAAAATTGAAAGACATCAGCAAATTCATTAAAGAAAACAAAGAAAAAGCAATCAAGCACATGAAAGAAACTATTTAAGACTTGAAAACTGAAATAAAGATAATAAAGAAAACACAAGTCAAGGGAATTACAGAAACAGAAATCACGAGAAAATAATCAAGAACCACAAACACATGTATAAACAGCAGAATACAAGAGATGGAAGAGAGACTCTCAAGCACTGAAGATACA
>LOEQ01003872.1:226369-238284 GCA_001685075.1 Bramus lutescens
GTAGCACAGACATTGAGAGAAGCAATTAATAAATGGGACCTCCTGAAACTGAAATGCTTCTGTAAAGCAAAGGACATGGTCAACAAGACAAAACGACAGCATACAGAATGGGAAAAGATTTTCACCAACCCCACATCAGACAGAGGGCTGATCTCCAACATACAGAAATAACTCAAGGAATTGGTCATCAAAAGAACAAATAATACAATAAAAAATGAGGTACAAACCTAAACAAAGAACTTTCAACAGATGAACCCAAAATGGCTGAAAGACACTTAAGGAAATGCTCAACATCATTAGTCATCAGAGAAATGCAAATCAAAAAAACTCTGAGATTCCATTTAACACTTGTAAGAATGGTTGAGATTAAAAAAAAATTGATGGCAACTTGTGCTGGAGAGGTTGTGGGGAAAAGGGAACACTCCTGCATTGCTGGTGGGAGTGCAAGCTGGTAAAGCCCCTTTGTATATCAGTTTGGTGATTTCTCAGAAAATTAGGAAACAACCTTCATCAAGAGCCAGTAATATCACTTTTGGGTATATATCCAAAGGATGATCAATCGTACCGCAAGGACATGTGCTCAACTATGTTCATAGTAGCATTGCTCATCATATCCAGGACCTGGAAACAACCTAAATGCCCTCAACCGAAGAATGAATAAGGAAAATATGGTACATTTACACAATGGAGTACTACACAGCAGAAAAAAATAACATCTTGAATTTTGCAGGTAAATGGATAGAGCTAGAAAACATCATATTGAGTGAGAAAACCCAGATCCAGAAAGACAATTATCACATGTACTCACCCATAAGTGGTTTTAAAACATAAATCAAAGAAAACTAGCCTACAAATCATAATCTCAGAGAACCTAGACAACAATGAGGACCCTAAGTAAGAAATCCATAGATCTAATCTGCATGGGAAGTAGAAAAAGACAGGATCTCCTGAGTAAATTGGGAGCATGGGGTTAAAGGGAGGGGGAGAGGTAGGGAGTGGAGCAAAGGAAAATGTATAGACCAATAAAATAAAAAAAAGAAAAATCAAGGTGGGAGTAACAATCTCATTTTTCACCTTTGAGGAATCATATACAACAAATATAGTGGTGTTTGATTTAACAATTAAATAAAACTCTAAAGTGCTAAATATATCCCTTTTCACCCTAGAAGAAGCATGCATGGGAACTTCTGATAGGAAGAGGATGATCTAACACATAGGAGGATGATATAAACCCTTGACCTATATTAACCTAGCTATTCCTCTAGCAAACATATGAATGGGCACAGTATTATGAGATATGGATTCATGGCACTGATGAGAAAACTGAGTAGGAGGGAGGTCATGGAACTTATTAAATGTCATACAACTCCTGAGTCACGAAGTTGGGATTTCACCAAGCACCTTACCTGCATAAGCCCTTCCTGGGCACAGCATAGCCCACATTCATTATACTGCCAATGTTTATTTGATTACTTTTCTACACATAGATCAAACTGTCTTGTAAACAGGGATTATGAAGACATGTATAAGACGGTTCCTAATTTCAGGACCCCCAAGTTAGAAAGAGAAGAACTGAATAGCATTGGAAACAACACTAGGCTTTCTGAAATATAAGTCATTCAGATGAATTCTCTAGACATTTTAATATACCCTGGTCTTAATAGCAGTGAGAATTTGGAAAGAGTTCATGTATCTTGATTTTTCAGACATTTGGCCCAAAGATCAAGATGCTTTTTATGCTCTGTAATAGTCATCTGAAATATGGATAGCTTAAAAATGCATCTCAAACTGACACAGACAGATGGTCTTAAATAATTTGAATCATCTGTGGGCACAGTGAGCACTTGCTTAACCCTCAGCAGGTGAATGAGAATCCCTAATACAAAACAAAGGGATTCAAAACTACCGTTATTGTGCCCTAAACAAAAGAATTAGAGTGAGTGGATAATTCAGAAGATGCTGTCTCGATGCCTTTAAAAGTGGGACATGTAACGCCTTGGGCTGCAAACAATTAGTCCTGCGTGTCACAGAAGCTTGAGAGTGACAACAGCCTTTGACAGCTCTGAACGATGAGCCTGTGCCCAGGAGAACAGCATCCAGAAACTGACTTGATTTGATACTTCTCTTTGTTTAAATCAACCAGCACTTCAGTGACCTAGTGTACTCCAGGGTTCTATTTATCTGCTCTTACTGTAATGCTATTATTTCAGAAGAAATAATGGGTAAGTTAAATAACACAACCAATGGTAGCTCACGATAAATAAGAATATGGGAAATTTTACATTGTTAAACCCCATATATTTATCTTTACTGTCTCTTTTAAGTTAAGAAGTTATTGGATTTTTTCTTCCCCTTATTTTGCTGTATGACTGAACTATAGTTTGCAACCTGACCCCATTTTTATCTAATTATAGTTTAGTCTATAAATTTCATGTTTGTAGGCAGCATCAGTTGCTTAACATTAATGCATTTCACATATTTCGTTTAATTGACACATAACGTGAATCCTGATAGAGCCCTTTATACCTTCTTAGTCATTCAATTCTAGAGAACCGGGATTCTTTCCTTTCTCTCTCACAGCTAATCTGTGTATAATCTTAGTTATAACACTCAAAAATCTCATAAATGTGTATAGTTCATGAAGTCTAATTTCTATGGACCCAGGGACATGTGTATTCTTTTTGATACTAAACTTCAGTGTTCTGACTCCTGTTTCAGCCATTTCTCTGATCTATAATACATTCAGAATAAGAGTTTTTTTTTTTAAATTCTGATCCTTCTTTTCATAGTAAATAATTACATAATAAAAGAGTCAGAGCTCATTGCAAAAGTTAGGGGCATGATATGGTAATCACAACCCATATTCATGTGTGCAAAACACTCTTGCTGTCAGCTGTGAGAACTGGCTCTGCAAGCACGGTTCTCCTGATTTTAGTGAAAGAACTTCACCAAGTATATATGCTCTTGACCCATAGTAAGGGTCACTGTCATTACCTCCCTGGGAGTATTGCTTTAGCAATCCTTTCTTTTCTCCTCCTCTTTGATCTCTTGCTCTATCTGTCCATATGTGTCTTCATAATTTCTTACATAAGAAAAAACAAACTTGTATTTTTTAAAATCCAACTACAGAATCCTTTAACTAAACTAATGCATTTCTTTTATCCTGTGTCTAGATACCACGAAGAGTTCCTTTAGTCAGAATGCTCAGAACAGAGCACTACAGGGCTTCTGTCATTGCCTGCCCACACCTACTCCTCAAAGCCTCGGCTGCTGACCTGGTTGCCATCATGGCTGCCATCTTTGTTCTAAGTGTACAGGAAAAGCAGTGGTTGGGAGAATGGGAAGCTACAGACTTCTACAACTGCACAGTTTTCTGGCAGAGATGTAAACAGATATACAGAACCAGTTCATTTGTAAATACCACTACAAAAACTCTAAAAAATATTAGCGAGCAGGGGCTGGGGAGGTGGCTCTGTTTGCTGAGTCATCTTGAGGATCTAATATAGGTTCTCCAGAACAAAGAGCAAAAGCTGAGTGAGTGAAGCATGCCTATAATCCAAGTGCTGAGGAAGCAGAAGCAAGGGCATGCCTGGGTCTTGCTGCTATGCCAGCCTAGCTAAGTTGGTGAGCTCAGGTTCAGTGAGAGACCTTGTCTCAAGAAATAAAGAGGAGAGTAATTGAAGATGACATCCAACATTGGCATCTAGCCTCCATACATAACAACACATGTTTATACACACACATAAATATTAACAAAAGTTCATTATTCGTTAAAGATGGATAAAGTAATTTACATCATAAATTAGAAAATAGGTGAATATTAATACATAAGATAATATCATTCATCATGTTATAAACTGAAGAACAAAAATCATGAAATTTTCTTTAATGATCCTGAAAATGCACTGGAAAAAATTGAATGCCCATTTTCAAAATAAGACATAATACCAAAGGAATTGGGAGAAAATTAATTAGTATAATAAAGTAAAATATAATTCAGACCCAAAGATAATGTTTATGTTAATGGAGGAAACACTAGAGATATTACCTACATTTGGAACCAGAAAAAAGAAATTCACTATGATAATAGTATTAAGCACTGACCTGGGATAGTACACAGAATAATTATAAAAAAGAATGTGATTACATATATACAAGATGCAGAAGTAAGAATTTTGCAGATTATATAATAATGTACCAAGAAACCTCAAGAAAATCAACTGAAATTATTATTAACTAAGATAGATGGTTTTGAAAAGGTGGTTGTGTTAAATTAATATATATCAGGAAAAAAATCTTTAATGTTAAAGAAAATGATTATTAAATGAGAAGAAATAAGACGAAATAATTTTTAAAACTTATTTGTGAGTTGTTGATCAGGGGAACCCCAGAGAACTCTTGAAAGAATACAGTCTTGTGTGCTGTGGCCCTTGGCTGCCTCCCATAATTTAGAGGTTAAGTCTCTATTGCTGAAGACACCACACATTTTGGACACAGAATTTGGAAAACTGAGCTGCATCTCACTGGAAGGCCTTCTCCTTGATGACTAGCTTTCATAATAGTGGAAATGATGCCAAGGGGGAAAAGCAATCAACAGTCCTATATAGCTGTGATGACTATGCAGACCATGTAGAATGGCAAAGTATCCACAACGGTACACTAGGGGTACAAAAGGACACTTTTTGCTTGGGGGTAACCAACTGCTGTCTAATTAAACTTAAGGCCTGCTCCATAGGAGGGAGTTCATGAGTGGTGTTGTAAACTTAGCTAATTGCCCATGGCTGGCGAGGACACGGAACCTGGAGGAGACCCTACCACTGCTACTTTCCTAGGTAGGATAATTGCCAACTTCATTCTAATTATGTATAAATTTAGTAAGTGAATCTCTTATCCCTTATTAAAGAAGGATATTCCAATGAAATCCATGCCTCTCTGTGCTGCCTTACTATGGGCAAGATGCCAAAAGAAACCAAGTGTCCATTAACTCATGGACAAGTACAGAAAGTGTGGTATAGATTGTGTACACATCAGAGTAATATTCAGCCAGAAAAATGAAGACAGTTCTACCACATATGCCAACATGGAAGGAGCTGTATGAAATGCTGAATGAAGGACAAATGTTTGGCTTCACTTAGATGAAGAACCTAAAAGGATCAGATTCAGTAACACAGGGTAGAATAATCACTTGGGAGTGCAGCTGACAAATTGGATGAATTTGAAAGGGTGCAAACTTTAATCCATGCTGCGAATAAATTCTGGATCTGTAATGCTTAGCATAATAAGTATAGTTAATAATACCATGATCATTCCGGATCTGTCGACAGATCCAGAATTTATTCACAGCATGGATTAAATTTTGCACCCATAATGCTTAGCATAATAAGTATAGTTAATAATACCATGATCATATTTTAAGTATACTGACCACAGTTGTATGCTCAGTTGTATATAGTAATGAATTTATTATTTTGACTTTGTTGAACAGTGTATAATATATACATATGTCTATCATCTATCTGTCTGTCTATCTATCTATCTATCTATCTATCTATCTATATCAATTATGTATTTTTTTGCATGTATGGGTTTTTTTCCTGCATACACATCTGCACACCACAGGCATGCAGTGTCTGTGGAGGTCAGAAGAGGGTGTTGGATTCCCTGGAACTGGCATTATAGATGGCTTTAAGACATCATGTTGGTGCTCAGACTCAAACCTAGTCCTGTGGAGAGCAGTCAGTTTTCTTAACTGCAGAGCAATCACTCCAGCCACTAGTACATATTTTCTTTTGTCAATCAACTATGTAAGGCTTTGAAAAGGCAAAAATATTAAAACATTGACCTATAAAATATCTTAAAAGAAACCCACAAAAATACTTTTAAAAAGTTAAAGTGTGGAAGAACTCTGCAGATAACTACTTCTTGGATATTTAAATAACCACATGAAGTCAGCATTACTGTTGTTTTCCTGTGGATATTAGCACAATAAATGCATAATTTTGTATGCATTGAGGAAGGTAGATAGAATGGAATTTAGAGATTCAACATGGACCAGCTATTTGATTGGATCAGTAAAAATGGTTCATTAGCAAAAGTAGAATTTGAAAGAAGGAAGCTGAGCAGTAACGGGCCAAACACTGTGTAAGTCCTAGTTCAATGACATGGATTACATGTCAGCCCTTAAAGAACCTGAGTTATAATTTGACTCATTCACTGATGCTGACTACTTCATTATTGCTTATTTTAGTGTGATCAATTATCAGTTTTATGAACACTTAGGCAGAAATACTTTAGTGGATGTGTTTACTAGTGTGTGCCTTGAACAAGAAAAGGGGAGGGGTGTAAAGAAAAGCTTGCAGCACTTTGGTATTCTGCTGTAGACCACAACTAGGGTCAGGTGTTCCCACACAGTCAGTACCCAGGGGTTGCTTCTAAGAGTTATTGCTGAGTGTAAGGCGTTCTCATACAGCAGTGAGGACAGAGACGCTTTTACTGCGTACATCCATCTACATTAACTATGAATGTGGCCCAGATGCTTGATATGTTTTAGGGCCCACACATCTCTTTGACTCCAAAATCTCACTGACTTTCTCTATGGAGAATGAGTGTCTGCCACTAGACTCTCTCTATTTTTTAATCTTTAATTTTCAACTCCTTTACCACTAGAAAGACTTGTGAATAAGGATGTTGTGGATGTTGTTTTCCACTGTGTCTCATGCGCACCTTTTACAATCAGAGAATCCTTTTGGAAGGAGGTGGGGGGTGAGATGGATGGGGGAGGAAGAGAACAGAGATGAGCACTGCAGATGAGAAATAAAACCAAGATCATTTTTCCTTATAGGTGGGCGGTACAACCTAATAGCAATAACAATAAAGGGCCTCAAGGCTTGTGGTAGAGATGCTGCTCAGTCTTCTGAACTTGTGGTACCCAGTGCAACGCTTCCTGAATCCACTGAAGGATCTAACTCATTTCCCAAATGATTCCGGCCAATCAAGAAGAGTTAAACTACTGCACAGCAGTCATATAATGCAACCCTAGGAAATCTAATAGGATGGTGTGGTCATGGGTCATGAACATGTCATACAAGTATGTTTCCAGGTTGCAGAGCTTCTGCTAATGAATTCGATACAAAACTCAGAAACCCACTCAATACAAGCACAGACTTAGCTGTTGCCACTGCATTAATACTCTGGTTGGGGTGAAAAAGCATGATGGCTTTTACTGGGAATCACCATAATGTAGGAAAGTAAACTGTATAAAGCAAGCATTCACATTGTCCTTGGGGATTGTGGGTATTTAAAGGTGCTAACAGTGAAGGCCAGAGTTTCTATTAAGTATCTAAGCTGAAAACACACACACACTTTCCTGGTTTAGATTGATGGCGAAATGATTTTCCCACAAGACTTTAAAGACGTTCTGAACATGGAGTCACTTGCTATGTATTTTATAACTTTATTTTAAATTTGTCTTGTCTCTTTCCTGATCTCTGAATCTCACCCCAAAAAATCAGAAATAAAGGAAGATGTCTGAATTTAATTAGAAGGGAACAAGTTTAAGAAAATGTAGGCGACTCATTTGGGTAGCCCACAAAGGCAGGCTTTGCCTTAGTAGGGACCAAAATTTCCAATAATTAATTTTATATTTTAATTTAGCACTCAGATCTATGTTCTTTTTAAAGGTTAAAGCATTGTTTATAAAACAATGGTCTATATCATTGCTTTAAAATTGTCTTTGAATTTAGAGCTGGGGTATGTAGTTCAGTGGTAGAATGCTGCCCTCACAGGTATGAAGCTAATAAACTAATAAAGAAATGAAACTAATAAAATTTAATGCTCATTCAAAACATCCTGTGGAATTACACTAATCTGAAGGCTCAGGCTCAGTAGCTTTGGTCTGGGGCCTCAGTACAGATTTATGGGTGCTACTGCTGCTGCTGCTGCTGGAACACAGTTTGAACACTGGGCTCCTGGAGTGTGAATATACTTCTTTGAGATGCTTCAGGAAAGCAGCAAGTACTATGTCTTATATGTGAATGTTGGCGAAGAACCCTATAAACTACAGCCATGGAGTAACTGAAATATTATTAAACGTCTCAGAAAAACTCAAGATTCTGTAGAGAAGACATTTCCTTTTTCTCTGATGGAGCATTTGCCTTCCTATGTGGTAAATCTCGTAGCTTTGTGCCTTCTACTTTTTACAACACAGTTAAGATATTAGAGGTGATGGTTAGTGCTGTGGTCTATGCTAGTAGAGACACTGCCTCAAATATAACACACCTTAATTAGCTCATCACACCAAAATCTATTTATGTCAAAAATAATTATGTTGCCTTTTTCCCTAAATCTTACTACATTTCTGAGTTATGCAATAATGGGCTCACGTATACCCAGTGAGAAGGATGTCATTTTTCTCTAATGTAAAGCCAATCTAAGGTTTGGCAAACCATAAGCTCTATGGCTAGGTTTTTCATGTAATTAAGTATTTTTGTTGTTATTTCTAAATGATTGGAAAGAATCTAAGAAAATAATAATATTTCATTAAGGTTGTGTGACACTTAAACCTCTGTGTTTAGAAGTAAAGTTTTATTGAAACACAACACTCTTTACTTATTTGAGTGCTATATATGGCTGCTGACACTTTTCAAAAGGAAGACAAATATCCGTAGCAGATACTTTACATGGCCCATAAAGAGAAAATATTTACTATTCAGCCACAGGAAGAATCTCCCAATGTCTTCCATAACAAAATGTCAAAAGTAGTATGTGGTATAATGTGCAAATTTTCTTTCCCACAGTCCATTTATTGACTAAGAATCAGATTAGTACTTATATTTTGTTTAGTGATACTATTTAACTAAATCTTTCTTTAAGAAGAGACTTTAGTGAAATTTGTATATAACTATTTTTTTCAAGCCCAGTAGGACCTTAGACACCAAGAACCCTGGTGTATTGGTGTATTGTGCCATGATCATGAGAAACTTGGGAATGTAAAATGGAATACTTTAGATCTGGAAAGACTCAAAATTAATCTAGTAATTACAGGATGACTGAATAGAAAGGAGTAAAAATATGGAGGAGGGAAAATAAGAAGAGGAGAGGGAAGGGAGGAGAGGATGGAGAGTAGAGAGGGAAAGAGAGAAAGGGGAGAAGGAGAGAAGAATGGTGAGGTGAGGAGAAGGAAGGAGAGGAGGAGAGGGAGGAGGAAGGGGAGAAGGAGGGGAGGAGGGATATCAGGAGGAAAGAAGAAGGAATGGGAAAAGAGTGTGAATAAATGGGTTAGGATGAGAACCTTCAAGGGAGGAATCTTAAGATCTTCTAAGAGTTAGTAAATGACATAAATAAATGACATGAATTAATGCTGTTAGAGATATCTAGAAATGGCAATTTCACATTTAGTATAAATCACAGCTTGAATCTGAAGAAATTAGCAGAAAATGCTAAGAAAGGCACTATGATTTCAAAGCAGCATCAATAAGAGGTCTAAGGTTTTCCTTTCCAGGTCTCCAGCGGGAGAAAGAAACAGCTGATGTATGCTGTATAACCAACAATTACTTGTCGAATGGTGGTAAGCTTGCACAAGTCAGTCAGTGTGGTGGGATGCAGGAGAAATGTCCTCCACAGGCTCATGTGTTTGAATACTTGGTCTCCTGTTGGTGCTTCTGTTTGAAGAGATTTGGGGACCTTTAGGAATTGAAACCTTGTGGAGGATGTATGTCACTGAAGGTGGGGTTTGGGGGTGTATAGACCTCTCCACTTCCTGTTCTCTTTCTTTGCTCCTGTGTTTTTTATCACAGCAGCAGGAAAGTAACAAACACAAGTAACTTTGTTATGTCCTATTTCCTCTTCTAGTAGATGAGGCCAGAATACCTACTCCTTGGCATTGCTGTGAAAGCTGCATTTCTATAAAGTTGGTAACCAGCACGTCACAGGGCCTTGGCCAATGGCTAAGTATGAAGCCCTGGTTGGTCTGGAATTCACTATATAGACCAGGATGGCCTCAAATTCACAACGATTCATGTCTCTGCCTCCTGAGTGCTAGGAATAAAGTCATGGTCCACCATGTCTGGCCTGTTACCATTACTTCTCTTTCATCCTTTAAAGGATACTGTCGAGCAGACAAGAGATATTCAAATAGGGTGTGTTGACTTTATAATAGAACAAGTCTCTGAACAATCAATGTTAAACCCATATAAAACAACGTGCACCATCTGAAAAGTGCCCTGAAAGGAAAACCAATAAGTCAAATTGCCTGCACTGCTATGAGCCAAGATTATTGCAGAAGTACGTTCCTTTTACTCACAGTAGCCCTAACATTATCAAGCCTAGGAGGCCCTGGAGACACATCGGCCTTGCCCTGTTGTAAGATATTACACAGAAAGAGCACAGTCCATTGATGATTACAATCAGACACAACTTTGATGGAAATAAAAAGGCAAAGAAGACAGAAGGAGAAAAATCTATGCATTTCCCAAAGAATGTCACCTGCTGAGGAAGTTCTTCTTCCCTAAACCTTTCAGAAAATGTAGGGTTCTTGTAAATGGCTGTCTTCCCTCTACATTTAAAGACTTGACAGACTCAAAAGGGAAATCGAATCTTTAGCTCTGGCCTGTCCATGACCTTCCTCAGAGGTTAATTGAGATAGAAAAGAAAAATTAGCAAATCTGTCCCTGCTTGATTATAGCGCACATTTCCCAGCCCTTCTTCTTCTTTTTTTTTTTTACATCATTACAAAGCATTAGCGCTAACGGTAAAAAGGATTGGATTTATGAAACTCCTCATAGCTCACACAAGACACAGAGAACCATAAAAGTTAGAAACTGGATTTTTCTTTTTTCTTTTACCATGTGTGTGTATTACAGTTTTGAAGCATGCCCACTTGCATGACTAACAACTCTGAGTGAGGCAGACAGGTATTCCCCCTCCCATTTAGAGAGAAACACATTTAAATTGAAATTCGAACGATTCCTTCCAAGTCGACATGGATATTAGAGATACGACTAGGGATTCCACCTCTTTGCCCACCGTTCTTCCCACTGAAGGATGCTCTATTCATCCACGAGCCTCCAGGGCAAAGAGTAAAGAGCAGAGATATATGGACAAATGCAGCCTATGAACAAATCTCCAGGCCTGAACTGAGCTAGCCACAGGCATGGTCATCCTTATATGAAACACATGCTCTGATAACATTTATCATGTTGGATGTGCTTGTAAAAGTGACACTAGGCTTGAGGGGGCCTGGGTCACATTCATGAAAAAGGTAACTACTGGTGCAGTTTAATCTTACTTAAATCATGTTCATCCATGGGAAGGGATCTATTTTTATGAGATATTAACTTTAAACCACATTGTATTTGTTTCACTGAAAATAAGCTGATTTTATATTTGTATTTTGTATGCATAGTTTGCGGCCTTTAATAAGTTTCATCTTGATTGTTATTGTATACAGTGACATACTTTGCAGAGAGAATGGAGTAAATGTGGTATCTGTCTAAGGTCTCCTCTACAGGTGACCCCGGTGTAATTACATCCTCTTTTCTTCTGATGAGAATTACATGTGTCAAAGTGTTGATTTTCCTTACATGAAACATAAAATTTCCTTTCATGAGATTTTCCTTCCATGAAGTACCTACTGCACTAAGGAAGCAATGTAGTTTATTTTTGATCCTATGCTGGTTTCTTCCCTGTCTGGATGAGCTCCCATTAGCTCAGGTAGACTGTTTCAGTGGGTGTCCCCATCATGATCTTGACCCCTTTGCTCATATTCTCACTCCTCCAACTCTTCAACTGAACTTTGGGAGCCAGCCCAGTGCTCCGCTGTGGGTCTCTACCTCTGTTTCTCTCACTTGCTGGATGAAGGTTCCATGGTGACATTTAAGATATTCATCAATCTGACTACAGGGCAAGGCCAGTTTGGG